>JAGYYJ010003029.1:0-15537 GCA_019671005.1 Hibiscus mutabilis
TGTTTTTCATACATCATACATTTGCATCACATAAAGGTACTGGATCAAGTGGTTTGCCCGATCGAAAGTCTTTCACCATGGAAAAAAGGTATTTTAGGAAAGAAGAGCTTTAATTTTTCATCAGACATTCGTCGAAGGTCAACAAATGCCAGCGGGATTCAGTCACGTAAGCTAACGTAATAGTGGTACACCTATGTGAGTCTCAACAACAATTTATGGATCTTCAAACATTTGGGAAAGATGGGATCAAGGAACTACAAAACTTGTTGCAAATGAGTTATGGCGACATTGCTGGTATTATATGTTCGGGTTCACCAGCCCCAGCTGAGCTTTTTCGATTCGAATCCGCTTTGTCTTCACCTTTTAATGGGTGACATGATGCCTATGAGAAGAATATATTGCTACTTAACGAAAGAATATTCGAAGATTGGATTGATCTTTCCCAGTACTGGGAACATTGATATAGCCATTCTGGATTTGTTTTGGCCGGGTGAACGGAAAGCAAACCCGATACCAGCAATCTTAGTCGAGACTTTCATTTCTTAAACGCTAGCGGAAACATGAAGAAGGGCGTTTTAGAAATGCATACGACTATTACAAGTATGGATTAGTCACATATGGAAGATGCCAGAAGCGGTCTTGCGAGATATCCTTCCAGGTTTTTCGCCTTCTGAAAATACTTAGCAAAGGAATGGCGAAGCGGTAAAGTGTTATTTTATCTGATTGTGACTTGATTGGGTGATGATATTAGGATTACATGGAGGATCGTTGCTCGACTTTTAGTGTCCGGCGATTCGGATCGTGATTCGGATCACGAGTTCATTCCAATATATCGCGGATGCAGCCGACCCGAATTTCTTTTCAAGAGAGTTCAAAAGAAAATTCAGGCCATCATGAGGGCACAGGATCATATTCGGATCGAGGAGTGGGAAGAATGCAAAAGCAGTGGCTACCGGATTCACGATCTTTGGGGCGTTTGAGGTTAATAATGTGATTCCCGAAGATCTAATCAGGACCAGCGGTGTCACTCGAAGGTGACAAAGGTGAGTACACGTCGAAGCGATATCTTAAGGGTGACTCGAGAGATTAAAAGAAAATGGGCATTCAACGGACCCAACCGCCTTAATGAACTCTATGAAGGCCAGCCTAGAAGTGTCGGCCAGCGGCGGGAGGATCATTAGACAGCGAAGAAATTAAATGCAGATTTGGCGACAAAAGCTTTCTTTATCAAAGATGCCTTCTGCGAGCAAAAATCAAGAGCGGCCGGAAATCAATTCATAACCCGTGGAAAAGAAATAATGAACGGCATCCGTTGCGGTGGAAAGAAGAAAGCGGAAATTAACAAAGAAGCGTCGAGAGAGAGATAGAAAGCATGATCGGCTATGGAGGAAGAAAAAAGCAGTCCTCCAAGAGGCCATTGATCAAGAAAGGAAAAGACTGAGACAAGAAATCAACAAAGGGGAAAACAAGCTGTTCATCATGAGAGGAAGAAAACACTTGAATGGAAAGAAAGTCCATGAGGCTGAAATAGACTGTTAGAGATGCAAAATTATCACGATGACACTATTCAAAAATGCGGCAAAGCCAAAGGGGAATGGAATTAAAAGAAAGGTGGTGGAAGTTGAACACTCCTTCGAGCCATCTGCGAGGAGAAATTGTTTAATTCTTAGAGAACAAGAAAGAGAGCTGGGAAATGGCATGTGAATGATTTGCCATCGAATAAAAACACTCCGACCTTTCATAGTCCTTAAATGGAAGAAGCTCGAAGGTTCACCAAAGCCGTTGCTCCTAAGCAATTGGAAGATTAGGAGATAGAGCTAGAGCTTCTATAGGACTCCGTGTTGTAATTAGATCTTTTGTATTAGGAATCTTTATTTTGTAATATGAACTTTGTTGTAATCTAGACCTTTAATTTCGTGGAAGTAGTTCAAAGGGTGATTACCAATGAATCTTATACATGTATTTATTTTTCTTGCAAACTATATTAACGTTATGAATATTGTGGTGGGAGGAGAGGTTTCACCTAATGGAGAAAAATTTAAAGCGTTACAATCATGGAAGAATCGAAGTAATATTAGCGACTTAAGTATGGTGTCGATCTTGTCCTACACTTCCAAAATTTGAAACTTTGAAGTTCGACAAATACGATGGAACCACTTGTCCTTCCTTCGCACATAACGGTATCTTGTCGAAAGATGTGGCCTACCTTAGGGCCCAGCCTCTTACGATCCCACTTGTTTCGGGGAGCAGCCCTAGCTGGAGACGGTCACGGTGGTACACCCGGTTGAGCAAGGCGAATGTTAGGAGCATGGAAAGATCGTCGAGAGAGCATTCATTGAAGTGGCCTAAGCATGTAACGAGATATGACCCCTAGTAGGAATTATGTTGTGGAAAATATGGGTAGAAGTCCAGCGTGAAAGTCTCTGACAATACGCTCAAGGTGGTAGGAAGTGGCCGCCAAATTAAGCCACCCTCACAGGAACATGAAATTACCGCATTGACTGATATGCTTTGAAAGGGGCACTCTTTGATGCTTCTCATTAATAACACAACACGGTGTTTTGCTGACTTAATCGGGGTAGAGTCCCTTGAATTGGCAATTAAGAGTGGTAGGGTGATAGCGGGGGAAAGAGTGCAAATATAGCAAGAGGAATGAAGTAAACGCCATCGGCAACATACCACCCCGAAGAGCTTCACGGTCTCACTGACCACAAGCACTGTGGGAAAAACACAAAACTTCGAATCAAAGATGAGAGAATCTCCCGAGAAAGAAAGAGAGGAAAACTTTCACTCCCCTACATGTTTCGTACTAGGAGCTTTATTCCCGGTTATATGAAGCGGACTGGTCGATCGCGTCGTTACTCCTTTCAAGCCCAGCCTTTCCCTTCTTGGTATAAATTCGAAAGCGCATTGTGACTATCACGGCGGTACTTACGGACATCAACCCGAGAAACGCTTGCCTTCAAAAGCTTGTCTGCAAGGGCAATGGAATTCAGGGATATTGAAGTTTGAAGGCTAGGGTACGTGACAACCTTTGCTACAATCATGGGAGGCAGGAGGTAAATGTTATTGAAAGAATGCACGGGGAGGATTAAGGATGATGTGGCGGAAATCAAATCCACTTTACGGTGGGTATTTCTTGATTATGCATGGCTCGTGTGATCGACAAGGCATGATAATAAGCGAAGGATGTGGAAAATATTGCCGAATTCCCACCAGAATGAAGGGCATTATCCGAATATGTGAAGTTCAAGGAGTGGTGCAGAAGTGATGGACGAAAAACAAATAGAAGGAATTCTTGAGCCCATTGGGGAGAAGAGTCAGATGTACACATGTGAATGCTTTAAACTAAATCACGGGAAAGATATACCTTTTATCATCTCTCACGAGGCCGGGGAATCGCGAGGTGCCTCCCAAAGGAGAAACCAACAAGATAAGTCCCAAGATCATCATTTTGACCTCATCCCACAGCGTTCCCGTTCAAGGATATGCGGCAAACCTGGAATTATGCTATAAATGTGGCTTACGCTTGGAAAAACTAGAACATGGTCGGGGTAAAAGAGCCTGTTGAAAGACCAGCAAAGCTAGGCGATGTAAATTTGTGTGGCCAGCCATTTCACAAGGAAGCGGCGAGATGTTATTCCTCTGAGGCTTTGAAAGCATTTGAAAAAGATAAGGGGAAGAAATACGTGATTAAACTATGAGATATTTTGGAGAAAGAGCAACTACAAAACAGATGACTGATAGTAAGAATGACCAAGAATTTAAGTTCTTAAGACATAAGCGAGTACAACGTGGTGGAACAACTCTAAGCTTAGCAAGCAAGATCACGATCTTTGGAATTATCTTGAGTTGAAAGCACAGGAGGCTATTAAATGCTAAATCAAACTTTTGTGCCACAGGATCTTTACGCTGACAAATCAGACGCGGATAGTGGGGCATCCTCTTTGCTATAATTTTATTATAACATTTAGTGATGATAGAGATCCCGAGGAGAATGGGGTCCTGGCCCCTGTGTCACAGCCCTGCAAAGGGGTGTAGTACAGGTGCAGTTGACAACAGGTCAGCATTAGACAGTAATATTACCTATGGTGACCTTGCAAGAGGAAACTACCAATGGAGATGGTTCTCACCTAAAGCCACCTGGTGAGTAAGAGCCTTTGGCTGATGCCTTAAAGAGGAACAATGAGAAGCGTGATGTACTCTATTGATGGACCGGCCCGAGTAACTGTGATCGATTTTGTGGTAATGGACATAAAACCATACCTGACTCTTATTGGGAAGACCATGGATCCGATGCGCAGAGTTGTCCCTCATCATTGCATCGGGAATTAAAATTTGTTGATCGAAGGCAAATTGGTCTGATAGAGGCTAGCGAAGTATTGCTTGGTGACATGGTGCTATATTGAGAAATGACGAGATCTTTGTGGAGATATATTACCCGAGCATTAAGAGCTAGTATAGATACCACGTTAACCATGGAGGAAGTAGGATCCCCTGTCAGAGTTATCTAATTGTACCGGAATGGCGAAGTCGAGGCTTTAGTAGAGGCCAAAGTAGGAAGAGGAGTTAGGAAGAGATTGCAAAGGGAACTAAGAGCCAAAGTATGATAACCAAGGAGCCGTTTTGAGTTTAGGTTACAAACCAAGTGTCCAACAAGAAAGAAGGAATACAGAGAAAGAAGAGCAAAGCGGATTTAAAGGAGAGAAGACATTAGTGAGACCAGTATCCTTTCTAGTTTGAAAAACCACTTTTTGTCTCAGGAGGATTCTACCGCCAAAGCCAAGAAGTTTGAAAGAGCGATCAAGGAAAATGACGCCCTCAAACAGGAGAAATATTCAATGAATCACTTGAAGGGATGTACATCAACATGATAGCTGAAAAAAATAGAGGCAGCAAAATGTTGACCAACGTCCGCCTTGCCATCTCGAGGAAACACTTTCGATAGCGGGCTGCATTGATCTACCCGTGGTTTTAGGAATAGATCGGAGTAATGCTCCGAATCAACATTTTGTTTTTATCGGCAAGCAATGGGGATGCTGCTGTATAGGGCACCTATGTTAACTTTTTGATTGAAATAAAAAATATCACGAAAAAAAAAAGAAAAGAAAGCTTTCTGAATGACCAAGTTTACATTTTATTTAATTCATGCATTCTTCATGTTCGTTTCCATTACGTATAAAAGCGTTTCACTTTAATACAATTTGTTCTCATTAATGCAGGTCACTTTCTGATTGGCCGATATGAATGATGCGGATCAATCTGGGTGGCGAATTTTTGAATGCCTGAGGTCTCGGGGAGTGAGGAAGGATATGATGGGAATAGAAAGGTGAGGTGGAAGAGTTGAGAGAGAATGATGGCCAACGAAGAAAGGTAGATCATGCCACCAGGAAAAGCGAGAAGTTGTAAACTTGGGGACTGAAGAAGAGAGAGAGAAGAAAAGGAAATAAAAGTAGGAGCGATGATTTCCTCAAGCCAAGCACGACTGATAACCCTACTTAGAATTCGAGATGTTTCGCTGGACTTGCCAGCGGGAATATGCCAAGGTTGAATGCGACATAGTGGTGCACAATTGCCAGCCATTAGGAGTGCAAATGTCCTGACAAAACTTTGAGAGAATAGGGCAGATCCATGTTATTAAAAATCAGGGAAGAAGTAAGCAGGTTTGATCTTTGCAGTTTACTCTTGAAGGTATGCAAATACTGCAGATGAGTTTGCAAACATTGTCTTGGTACGCCGAAAGAAGGGCGGAAGAGTTCGTAGCATGTGTGAGTCCCGCCAAGGATCTAAGCAGGCGACCCCGAACAACTTCCACCCACCACATATTGATCTGTTGGTTGGCTCAACTGTAAGGACACTCGCCATTTTTCATTCATGGGCGAAGCTCCTGCGGGGGTACAATGGACAAAGATGGACTCGCGACGCTGGAAAACTCGTTCATAACATCATGAGGCCGCCCTGTTGCTCGAATTACGATCTGGTTTGAAGCAAAGAAGCGAGGGCAACATACCAAAACAATGGTGACTATTTTCCATGACACAGTGCAAAGAAATAGAAGTACTCCGTAGACGACCATGATTGCCAGAAATCCGAACGAGATGAAAGAGCACACCATAGAACTTGAGAAAACTATTTCAAGACTCAAGTACAGTGAGGCTCAATCTGCCTTAGAAATGTACCTTAAGCGGTGCCCGGAAAACTCCTAGGGTTCGCGTGAAGTAGTGAGAAAGTTGAAATTCAAGTCCAGATCAAGTGAAAGCCATCCGGAGATCTCTGCACCACAACGCTTTCGAGAAGGAAGTTGCAGTTTCTGGCAGGGAGGATTGAATTATATCTCATTTTCATTTCCTGATTAACTGACCGAGTGTGACTCGGTCTTCGAACTTTTAGAAAAAATAACTCGGTGCGCTGATGAGAATGTCAAAAGCCCCAGAAAAGATAAAAAGTACCGGCAATGCCCAATTTAGTCGCATCAATACTCGGGACGACCATTAATTCTCTACTTATGATCTTGAGAATTCGATAGGATGTGTCTTTGGGGGAAAACACGATGAGTCAAAAAAAATGAGCAAGCCATCATTACCTGGCAGAAAATTCAATGATTGCAAAACGCTGCTCACCACAATACAGGCGTGTTGTGCTCTAGTTTGGGGGCTACTGCTGCTTAGGCAAGATATGTTGTACCATACTACTTGGTTGATATCCAAGCTGAACCCATTGAAGTTCTTAATGGTGCTGGCCAAAGACTAACAGAAAGATGATCCGGCGACAATGTAACAACAACAAACAACAACAAAATGTTTCTATCCGAATTCATTATTAGAGAATGTGGAGCCAGAAAGTCAGAAAGGAGTAACAATTGTGAGCAGATTTCCTAGCTAGTCATGCTTCTGATTTATGAGGCATTGAACTTAATTTCTGTAGAGACGAAGACTTGATGTGCATTACAACTCGAGGAAGAGGTATCGGGAGGATAAATCGGGAAGCTTTATCGATGGAGCCTCCAACGCCCTGACATGGATAAGGGCACACTTACCCGAGGATGTCTATTATCCTTTCACCAGCAGATTGGAATTATTCGCACAAACAATATAGCCGAATACGAAGCTTGCATCATGGGACCGAACTCACCACGAGAAAGGTTAAGAACTTCGAGTGTTCGAGATTCGTCTAGTCATTTAACACCACGCGAGTGGGAAACCAAGAACCCGGGTTGGTCAAATATTATGAATTGATCCAAGATTTTCACAAAGAGTTCGAAAAGGTCGCCTGAATAGCCTTTCCGAAGAAAAAATCAGATGGCGTATGCATTGGCAACCTTGGCATCCATGTTTAAACAAACACCGGGCAGAAATGAAGCCCATTGAGATGCGACGCTTGAAAGCTCGCTCATTGTTGTAATATACGTGAAGAGATTGATGGAAATCCATGGTACTATGACATCCTGCAATATGTCAAGCTTCACTACAGGCAAACGACGCAATGATAGAAAACACTCAGAAAATGGCAAATAAAATATGTCCTAGATGGGGAGATCCTATATAGGGAGAAGTCATGATCAAACATTGCCGAGATGTGTGATGCCCGGGAGGCAAAGAAATCTTAGCTGAAGTACATGACGGAACTGTGGAAAGCATGCCAACGGGTCAAGTTTATAGCCTGTAAAATTATGAGATACGGTTATTTCGCTGACTATGGAGGGAGATTGCAGTCGATCACGCCAGAAATGCCAAATGCCAAATTTACGACACAAGATTCATGCACCCTCATCGCCTTCACACACACCATGAATTTTCTATGGCCTTTTTGCATGGGGCAGACGGGTACGACACCCATCCAAAGCCTCCAATGGGCACCACGCACTTTGGTCGCCAGACTACTTCACTAAATGGGTCGGGGTGGGAGGCAATATCACCGCTGTGACTTCGGCAAGATGCCCTTAAAGAAGGAACATTTGTCGGCCACGGATTGCCGCAGAGGATCATCAAGGTACATAACGCCCACTTGAACAACAAAATGATGAAGGACGGTGCACTCCATTCAAGATAACCCCTAAATGAATGGAGCAAAGGGAAGCAAAGAAACAAGAATATAAAGAAGATCATAGCTAAGACTACGGATACCTACAAGTGATTGGCATGAGAAGTTGCCTTTGCTCTTTTTCGCTATAGGACGCCCATTCAGACATCAACGGCAACACCCTACTCCTGGTGTATGAAAATCAAGCAAGACTCTAATCGAGGTAGAGATCCTCTTCTCCGGTCTTAAACGAAGTAAATTGAAGAAGCTGAATGGGTGCGGGCCAGATTCGACCCGGCTAAATCTCATTGATGAAAAAGACTAAAGGCCATTTGTCATGGTCGATGTACCAAAAGCGGATGGTGCAGGATTACAACAAAAAGGTGCGCCAAGAGAATTCAAAGAATGATCTGTGCTCAAGAAAATCCTCCTATCCAGGAGGAGCCTTAATCCTAACGAAAATGGACGGGGAAAAATGGAAAATCCCGTAAAATTCTGAAATAAGATCTTTGAAAATTTAAAAATTTGAGAGAAAATAAAAAAAAACCCAAAACCGAGAGCGCCTTGAAAGCAAAAAGGAAGACGGAGGAGTTGAAAACCCGCAAAGGGCGGCCTGTAAGTTGAAAAGATGAATATCCGAAGAGAAGGGTATCTTTATGAACATTATGAAGAGGCGCTTCAGAAAAAATTCTACATCGCTGACAGGTCATGTATCATTCATATCAAGATAATGAGGGATCTTGTATTTCATACTTAACTTTTCTTCTTTCTCATGTGTGTCATACCTTTCTTTTAAGATATCAAGATCAAATAAGGACCAAAACAAACCCACAAGATATTGACACTCATTACATCATATGAATGATCGGACATCACTAGGATTAGGAGCATGTCAATTCATTTTGTCATAGCATTTTGTTTTTCATCTTAGACGGTATCTCTGGATTCAAGAGACATCGATGGCCATCGTGGTGTTAATCCCAAATGAGAAGACAATGTTTTACATACAAAAGGCACATTTTCCAAGCGCATACGCAAAAGGTTCTATATAGGAAGAATCCTCGCTCAGAGGCTTGAGCTGAAAGTTTTATATAGGAAGGACTTGCGGCTCGAGGTGGTCTTCTATGATTCTATAGGAAGAACTCGGTCGAAGAATTCACCCATGACACACAAGGTTTTATATAGGAAATCACATTGTATTGGAAAGCGAAAAGTTCTATATAGGAAGGGCTCAGAGCTTCATTGTCTTAAGTAAAAGATTCTATATAGGAAGAATCCGTAGCTCAAGATTTCAAGCTGAAAGTTTTATATAGGGAAGGACACAGCTCAGGTGAAGACTTAGCGGTTCTATATAGGAAGAACTCGATCAAAATTCACCATGATACACAAGGTTTTTGTGAAAACAGTCTAAAGCAAAGAGTCTTATATAGGGAAGGGCTCAGAGCTTCATTGGTGAAGACTAGCAGTTCTATATAGAAGAACCCTCACAAAGGAATTACCTATGACACAAGGTTATATAGAAAACCTATTGTGTTGAAAGCGTAAGAGTCTTATAGGAAGGCTCTGAGCTTCAATTGCCTTAGAGCAAAAAAGATTCTATATAGGAAGAACCCAGAGCTCAAGATTTCCCTTTAGACGCTAAAAGTTTTATATAGAAGGATCATAGGCTCTCTAGGTTTGAAGACTAGTGGGGCTCTACAAGAGGAACTCCCAAATGAAGAATCCATGACGAAAGGTTTTATATAGGAGAAACCAGCATTGAAGGTGAAGAGTTCTATAGGAAGGACTCCAAGCTTTACAAATCTGAGTAAAAAAGTTCTATATAGAAAGGACTCATAACTCGAGGCTTCAGAGTGAAGGGTTCTATATAGAAAGAGCTCTGTAGCTCCAAGATCTAAGGTGACGGTTCTATAGAAGAGCTTATAAGCCCAAGATTCAACTAAGAAATAACGGAAAGTTCTAAGAACACGTGACTCAAAGCTACAAAAGGAAGTCTGATAAAAATGAGTGTTATGATCTTTTGCTTTGCTCTTGTTCCACAAGAACAAGCAAAGAGGGCAATCACAACCATTTTTTAGAGTTCGTAATATCGCGCACACAATATAGTACTGGTTAATATTGTCACGTTGTTTATATATGTGCGTAGTACATGTGATTAATGCATGCGCAATACTATGTGTGATATTCATGTTGGATCATGTGTGATTGCGTATTTATTTAGGATTGTATATGATATTAATTAAATGTGTAATATATTAATATTTGTATATATGTTTCTGTATGTGTATTATTAAAACGTTATTACGCATAACGAAGAATATTGCATGAATTGTATATGTGTGTACGTAGTGTATGTGTATGTGTCCATGAACGTATAACTAATAATTATTACAACGATATATTATATTAATATTATTGTATTAATGTAAATGCACAAAGTGTCATAAACCCAAAATATAATAATAAATTAATATCCAAATTCATTATAATTTACAAACCCATAATCTTTTTACATTGGGTCTTAACCGCCAGCCCACATCCTAAGACTCCACCCATATTGAAACCCTAATGCCCTTCTTCATCTTATGCAATTGCGACGAGGGTCTCTTGGATCGATTCGATCTAACTGCCACGATTGAAGCATATCGACTACTATCTATCAAGCGCTGGCTTCCACGCTGGCTGTTGACTTCACTGCTGCAGAGCGTGGCAAGACCATCTATCTTCTTCACAGCCGCGTGGCACGATCCCAAAGACCATCGCGATCATTATTTCGAGGCCTCATCTCGCCTCGATCATCGAGCACTCCCAGTCATGGATCGATACGATCTAACTGATAGAAACGATTCGCAAAATAACCGCTTTCCCGAAAGATAAGTTCGCAGCAGACGAATCCGTCACTTCCACCACATTTACGCAAGCCGTTCTACTACTAACCACTGGTTTTATTATGCTAAAACGCAAAAGCTGCAGTATCGAAAATTAGATCAAAATAAGAGATATATTATGTACTAGTAAAAAAGGAGAGGTGGGAGAAGATATATGTAACAAAAAGAAAAATGAGAGAGGTAGTTAGAGTTCAATTTTTCGTAAAATACAAACAAGTTCATCCTTTCGCTCTTTCGTCTCAAAAACTTACAGAGATCATACAAAGGTATCCATCCATTTTGAATGTTGTATGCATGCATGTATTCTAAAAGTAAGGAAAGGAAACGAGAGTGAGGTTTTACCTTTGCCTTCTGATCGACAACAACTTAACTGTGAGCCAAGCAAAGGGGAAGGTGTTCCTTCAGCCTAGAAAAAATACATACGCTTGTTTTGTTTTTCTTCAGGACTGATGGCTTTTCTTCCAAATCAAAGTTTCGGGATTCAAGCTTAGGTGAGAAGGTCTACTGGGTGGTTTTTGCTGAAAATGGCAAATGGAAAGACGACGGTCACCACCTTCGTTTCGGTTCATGGGATGAGTTTAAGAAAACGAAGAATGAAACGCTTATTATAAAACGATCGAATGAAAAATGAGGAAAATTTGAGTTCAAATAAAAAGTGCATTTTATAGGTGTTTTATTTTTGTGAAATGGGCAAATTAGTAATAAGTCCCCGCGCTTTTGATATTTTTTTTTTTTGTCTCACCGCAGGGATATTTACAACTCGTCCCCTCATATTTCAAAAATCTTGCAATCTAGTCCCTAAATTAAATCGAATCGTTTTTAAATGGTAAAATTACCACTAGTCCCACCTGCTTTTGAATTTTTCACTTGTCCGCCTTTGGTCCAATTACGCTTTAGTCCTTCTTGTTCGGTCATGCTTGCATTTTATTCCTAAATCGTATATTATTGTCCTTAATTTATGCTACTGATGTTTATTTCTTTTCATTTCAGTCCGATTCCATGTAAATATTTATGTTCGTTTATTATAATCACGTATGTTGATGTAGCCTTTTTGCCTTTTCATATATCTCTCGATATGCTTTTGTTTTTATGTTTACATGTATATGTGTTTTAAGTTTAGTGATTATGTATGGTTGCATAATGAAATATATAAATTGTCAATGCGATGACCTTTTATCCGAGTGTAAACGGGCCAGACGCGTAGTGATAGTGGTTATTTACTCGGATAACGGGCCTTTAAAATTTATTCGCAATTATAATTAAATTTTAAACTAATCGCCACTTTAACCGAAAGTCTAATATTAATAAAGCGTAATTATTAGTACCAATTTAAAGGGGGTGCTAATCCTTCCTCATCCGTGAAATCAACACGGCTATGTCTTTTAGCGTAATTGTCTACTTGTTGCCAGCATTTATCGCCTCCAAAAATAATACTATTGTTGCTTCTGGATTCTTTTCTACCAGCCGCTACATGCAAGCCAAAATTTGAATCATGAACTCCGAAACTCTAAAGATATATATATGTCATACAATGTTATAAAAACCGACAAGTGGTTTTATCAGGGCTTGATAGATTAATCTCTCGTTTAGATTTTTCTTGACAAATTTTAATCCTACACTACCTAGAGAAAGGAAAATAAAAACCTAGAGAAAGAAAAAGAGTGCTCCTATCGGTTTAGAACCCATTTACATAAGGAATGTGAAGAAAAAATGAATAGCTTTATCATCCAACTAAATGTGCTAGCTTCACTTACTTAAAATTTTAAATGGATAAATGACGGACACAAATAATTCATATATAAAAGACTTAAACCAATGATTGATTCATTCGTATCATCAATCAATTAGATCGATTATTTAAATCGTTAGATCAATCGTTCAATAATTAAATTAAAATAAGAAAGGAGTAATTTCTGGCAGGCTGTTGAACTGCCGATTTTTTACCCGGTCTCGATTTTTTAATAATTTTCTGTGTTACCCTATAATTCAATTGGTCAGACCATTCATTTTCGTCTAATCAACCGATTTAATCCGATTATAAAACTATGTAAAATGTAAGAGTATGTATGGAACGAACCTAAGTAAGCGACAATGAGTAATAGAACATAACAAACTCGAACTCTATGTGTATGTGCGTGTCAAGTGTCAACGTCTTGAGAGAATAGAACTCGGGTTCTTTTAGTACCTTTATATTTTAATATTAAAAATTTATATTTATTTATTTAATGTTAGATTGCAGAAAATTTAGGGTTGGATATATTTTAAAGTTTAAGGTTTAAAATTTAATATTTAGAGTTAAAATCTTCAGAATTATTTTTTTAAAAGATTAGCTTAGAAAGTGATAGACTGATAGATAACCTTCCAATATCCAATTTTATCCATTTACCATTGGCTCCATGATCACCTTCTTTTTACCCCGTGGACATAATAGTACTGATAGTAGCTCATATTACACAATAATACACATTGTTCATCTCCGGCGATTTTATTTGTGGTTGTCTTATATATTCATTGAATCATTTGGTTTCACTTTTATTTGGATAAAACTGTGAAAATTTATCTACTGAGCAGAGTTATCAACATTTTGAGATACTTCGGTTGCTCATCCTTAGCAATACATAAGCCTCCGGCGAAATGCTAAAAAAATATCCCTAACGTTTAATTGAATTGTCACTTTGGCATTTATTTTTTTTGAAGCAATTTAACCGTCAACGTTTTATTTTGGGTCAAAATGATCTCTTTGCGGATAAAAACTATTAGTCAACTGACGATAAACAACTTGAAATGACTTGACAGAATGACACGTCTAAGGATGTCAGTGGGACAGATTTTGCGGGGATTCGCCCTACTTCACATTCAATTGGGCAGAGATGTAGCGATGTCCCTCTCGCTAAAAAAGTGGTGTTGTTATTTTGTTTTGTTTTGAAAATGATGTCTTCCGTGGGCTTTTGCAAAAACCGTGTTTTATTTAAAAATAGAGTCGCCACCGGCCACTAAAGGTAGATCGGACACCGTAAAACCCAAAGATTTAAAATTGATGGGTTCGGGAGTCGGTTACGGATGGGGAAGGATTAGCACCCCACACCGCTCAAAATTGGTACATTAACAATTATCGCTTTATTAATATTAAACTTTCTGGATTAAAGTGACGATTAAATTAAAATTCGGTTATAAGTGCGAGTAAATTTTAAAGACCCGTTATCGAGAGAACGCCAACCACTATCACTATGCACGATCACGGCCCCGTTTACTCGGATCGGAAAGTGGCACCGCATTGACGAAATATATATCTGAAATGCAACTTAAAACATGGCAAACATAAATACAATACGATAAACATATAAATAAATACCAACATAATAAAATACTAATCTAACATAAATACATAAGTATTAATCTAACACATAATAATAATAATAATAATAATAATAATAATAATAATAATAATAATAATAATAATGATGATGATGATGATGATGATGGTGATAATAACAATAACCATGCTAAAATATGTGAATCAAATAAAAACATGAACTAGTGATTAAAATGCATGATGTAATAATTTTTATGGCATAAATAATAATTATCATGGACTAAAACGAAACGAATATAAAACATAAGGGAATAAACATGAATTAACGGAAATGAAATGCTGAAGAAAAATAATGACTAAATCGAAACAAATGTAAAATAAAAGACATAAACGAGACATAAAAAGGGCGTAGTTAAAAACGCATAAAAAGTATAAGGACCAAGGGCGAGATTATCCCGCAGATAGGAGTGAAGACGGGTGAGAAGTGGGAGGACCCAGGGCGTAATTTGCCCATCAAATGGCGCGGATCATCCCCTCGGGTCGGGTCACCGCATGGATCTAGGTGCCAAAACGGCACAGTTTTGCTTTAGGCCGATTAAAAATCTAGGTTATTATTTTTTTTGTTATAACAGATTAAAAAAACACTTAACCTAAACCTAATATTTCTCTCACCCTCTCTTTGCCTCAACCTGACGGCACCGTCCAAGAGGAATTGCCGCACTAGGCCCTCTGTTGTGCGCCGTTTCTCGGTGGCGGGGAGCTTTGGCGTCACGGCGGGGCTTTTCACACTCCCAAGCAACCAGGTAAGGTCGAAACTCCTTCCCTTTTTATGATTCGAAGTAAAAAGACAAAACTTGAAGCTAAAACCAGTTTAAAATGAAGAGAAAAAAGATGTTTTTACCCTTGTATTGATTTAAAAAGACGAAAACTTCTCAGATTCCAAATTTTCGAAAATAAAACCCCTTTTCTACAAGCTTTTTTTGAATATCAGCCCCTTTGTTACATTTAGTTCCCTTTCTCTATTTTTTCAAACAAAAAAAGACCCCTCTTGTTACAATATTTTTTCGGTTTTTATAAACCAATCTTTACATAACAACTCTCCTTATTTTAATATGATGCAGATCTCTGGTGATGGTTGTAATCCCGGATCTTTGGGGATGTTGTCGGGTTGGTGTAATCACTCATTTTTGACCGGGTTTTAGTGTTATTAGTGTTATTATAATAGTAAAATTCTCCATTTTTTTAAATGCGTTTTTTAAAACCCCATGGAATAAATATTTTATATCCAAAAAAATCACAAACACCTTTCAAAACACT
>JAGYYJ010001771.1:0-19603 GCA_019671005.1 Hibiscus mutabilis
GCACACAAACAAACAACAAAAAGTTCTATTTTTCCTGCAAAATAAAGCTTGGAATGCAAGCAAATCTGAAAACTTCTGCAGTAAAGGATACATGGGAATACAAAAACAGAAGTAAAAGGAAGTGGACTGAAGCAAGAACATTCATGAAGACGTGGTGATTTTAGTGTATATGATATATCCATGACGGCCGAAAAGCGCATATGAAGTATTTGTTGTTGTACACAAGCTATGACTCATTTCAAAATAACTTTTGCTAAGTCATACAATCAGATACCCCCGGGTTGAATCAGATCATCTGATTACAAACACCGACTGTGTTTCTTAAGATGTGAGCAGTAGCCAATTGATCATGAATAATTTTAGGAACCGATATGAACCTTTCCTTTCCACCATTGTATCACATCAAGAAAATTCAGTCCAAGCAACAATCAATCATGCCATTTACCATTTTCAGTTTTCAACTTCTAGGGGCTGATTGGATTCTGTTCCTTCCATTTTGCTAACTTAGCTTGTATTAGTCTGTCCAAAATTGGAGGCTCTAGAGGAATCGGGTCAAGACAACGCTCCGATGCAGCAACAATCACCTATCAAACAGAAATAATACCCATATCTTCATTTTTGTTGCCCAAACAAATATAGCAAGACGCATGGTAATTATAGGATATAGAAATATCAAAGTTTGTAATGTTTCTACTACCTCGTCAAGTAAGAAGTCGACCGCCGCTTCATCTTCTACAGTCTCCTTCAAAGGAGTCCTTAAGAATTGAATATCCAGTTGAATTTGCTGGAAACCACTTCGGTTAAAGGTCTGGAGTCTGACAAATTCTTGCAAGCTTTTAAGGCAATGTTTTACTGTGGTTGTTAGAACAGACTCCTGCAAGAGGGGAACTCGGGTCATTTTGCTTCAACAGAAGCACAAGCTATTTTCTACTAGCACAAGTAATTCATAGGTCATACCTGTGTATATTCAACTTTAGTAAAAATTTCAATTTTTTGCTTGAACAATTTTGCTAGATGTGTTTCTAAGAGCTGGCTCCTGGCTCTATGTGTATTCAACCTAGTCATTTTATCAACACGTAATTGGTTACTCCGGGATGAAGCAGTGCTTCCATTGCTGTCGGAGCGCTGATGCTTACGCGCAAGCCCTTGAGGTAAAATCTGCTTCACCTCATTTTCTGATTCCTTCAACTAGTGTAGAGAAACTTGAGGTTAAGCACTATGCATCTTGAATGCACATGAAAAGTTTATATGAATGCTAACCTCTTGAAGAAACAAATCAACAAACATATGAACTTCTCTAGGTTCCTTGTGCTGCAAATATTAAAAAATTGTTGAAAAATTTAATGTGGAACTATTTTCGTTTCAGGAATTTCTTTCGAATTGTAGAATTATAGTACAACATACTAACCTTGACCCAGTTTGGCGTTGTAAACCTCTTTCTTAGCAGAGTAGATACCTTCTGATTTCGCATATTTATATACTGCAAAATGGAACAAAATGAACTTATTAAGAATGAGACGACTGTCTTTGCTTGAAGAAGGAAAAAGATATCTGGAATGATCCATCCAATGCCAAATAATAGAAATCATCAAAATTAAATTATGTGCTCCTTGAGCCATCTCATCACATAATCAATATTCCCATGAATTTTCCAAACTGATGAACTGAAACATGATAGAACACAATCCCACAATTGCAATATAAGTCCTAAATTTTCAAAAGAAAAATGAATTTCTACATGATGCAGAAGCCTTTCACCAGCTGACCGAAATATTCGACATATCACCCCAGGAACAAAAGCAGGACCATTTTCATAGCCTCGAGCACCCCCACCAGAGAAGGAAGCAGCTATTTCCTAACAATAAAACATGAACAATATGACACAAGCCCAAAGTAGGGAAAGTACTAGAATTATTCCACTTCACATTTTGAAATGGTTGCCAGCTGGTAAGATAAAAATATTAGGTGAAGAAAGAAAGTTGCCTCGGTAATTCTTGGGATGACTGTTTGTTCAATGAAAACAGAAAGTTGAGCCAGCACCAGGACAAGACCAGCAAGAACTTTTTTACCATGTGCTCCTGTCAAACCTTGATCTCGACGGGATGAACTCTTTCGTCCCGAAAGCAAGAGAAAACAATCATAAAGAGACCTGAAGAAGTCCTGAAATCCTTCTTGAACCCAATCAATTATGAAATCTCTCAATTGAACTAGCAACCCTAAGTCATCATCAAGAAGTTGGCGGAAATCCTACAGTAAGTAAATAGATAATAAGTGAAGTTCAAAGAATACACTGCACTTATAGTGTAAATTATTATGCAAAAAAATAATGAAACTATAAAAGATACAAGTTCAGAACAGGAAAGTAAGTAACCCGAGGTAAAATAAACACCAATATATATGCATCCAAGTAAGAGAGAAATATGCAAAGAAGCAACAACAAAAATAGACTACCATTATTTACATAAATAGCATATAGGGAATGCAAAGCTTGAGTTGTTTTTCCATGCATAAAACAAGAGTTGCTTCAGCATCTAATGAGTTACCAGTAAGACATCCATGCTGCCCTGGAGCACAGCTTTTTTGCTAGCTTCCAGAGCAACTTGCAAGGGGTGCTCCTCTGCTGCCTCTTTTGAACTAACATTTACTCTCAGGAGGGCATCTGCAAATAGAATAGAATGAACTCAGACTTCTAAGGTAATTTTCATTCGATAAATCCACATCGATAAAAAAAATCAAGTTTAATCAAATTTTCAAAATTTTAAAAGATCACGTAGAATAGCAACAGTTGAGTGGCCGATCATAAATATGCTTTTGCTTAAGCTAGGTTTAGGTTAATATACTTTTTAGTTATAATTTAGTGAACCAGAACTTTTAAAACTTGAGAATAGATTAATGAGATTTCCTTGGACCATTATAAGGAAATGGGTAAAAGCAATAACATGCCCATCATTAGTAGATTTCAACTATTTTATTATACTCTAAATGATTTGAAACTCCAAAAATGTAAAATATTTACAAAAGCATCAATTGCAAAAAAAAAAACCTGATATGTCCTGTAAAAGGTAATTAAATGTGCTGGCAACATGCTGTTTAAGAGCAATTTGGGCAGCCTGAGAACACATAGAGTATCATTAGATGGAGCATCATCCTCAGTATGAAAATGAAGTATATATTTACTCACAGATTACAGGATAACGAAATGAAAATAAAGATAAAAAATTACAATAATTTCAAATTAAATTCAAGAAAGACCTCCAGAGAAAAAACAGGTAGAACAGCCTCACTTAACACTTCATCCAATAAAAGCACATCTGTCCAAATAGTCCCTGCAAAAGATTTGACAATCAATAAGAAAAAGGTTAAATAAATTAAAGTTTCAAAATACAAAGAAAATAAATAAACACTATAAATGAAAGCATTGTTTAAATAATTTAAAAAAAGAGAAATAAACAAATTTCACACACACATGAGTATCAAGGATCGATTTTCTATTGGACATAAAAAGCCTCAATTCTAGTTGAGACATGTGCTCAACAAGCACTAACATCAAGAGCACTTTCTTGTTTCTATCAAGTACAAAATGCTAAAGACATCTCCAAAAAGTTAAGGAATATAATAAATTATATGACTTGCAGACACTTGTAACATGTGCATTTGGAAACAAGGAAGAATTTTTTATTGATCATGTTTAATATTAGGAGAACCATTGTTGTAATAATGAAAAACAGGTGACAGAAACCAAATGCACAACACTTACGAAGAACACCTAGGAGATTGGCAGAAGAAATTCGTCCCTTTACATATTGCTCAATAGTTTCAAAGTGCCTAAAGAAAAGGTGGGCATGTGAGTAAAATGGTTTCATGCTCTGCATTCTAAGAAACAACAGATCTACAACTTATAATGAGAAATTTAACTAAGTTGCTTACTTGACAACCAATTCTTGAGCAAGTTTAATTAGTTGCTCTTCTGAATCAGGAAAAATTACTCGATAAGCACTGATAGCCTCCGCTAAGCCACAGACAGAACCCTAATTTTAAAAATTGAAAACAAAAGTCCTCATCAGTCTAGCAATCTTGATGTAAGTTTTCCTCCCTCTCCACTCCCCAAGCCTACTTTATATTTTAGGGATGATGGGAAAGACTTATACCACAAGCCATATATAAAGAATTAGTCTAGTTCATTACCTCATAAGCCGTAGTATGAACCGGTTCAGAAACTTTTCCATGATTAGAATCGTTAGATTTTCTGGATACATTCTCAATATCATTTGCTGTAAGCTGAAGGTCTCCAAGAGATTGCTCTAACTTCTCAATCAATTTTACCTGTAAACTATCCACCTGCCCAAATGCAAATAATCCAGGTCATGCATAAGAATATATGCCAAACAGATATTTGCCACCCGTATTAAAGACATTTTAGCAATCAGAAGTTCAAATATTTTAATAAGACATGAGAGGGAAAAGGTGAAATTATTTACATCCCTTTGTTGATGCATTTCATGTGGAGTAAAGCCATGCATGGTGCTTTAGTTTTTCAGCTCCATTTTAACTTCCACAAAACCAACTAGATATTCAATCTGAAAGTTGGAGTACAAACCGGAAAATCCAACTGCTTCAAAAGAACTGCAGCTTCAGCTCTAGCTTGAATGGATTCAGAGTCTGAAAACAGCTTTCCCTGAGAAGTTAATTTTCAGAAAAACATTAAACCTGCAATAAATCACCATACATGCATAAAGCAAGAATAGACATACCTGCAAGTTTTTTACTATTACAGCAATTGCTTCTTCAGATGCTTGTTTACAGTCATGGAATGATGAATCTCCATATGCCTGGTAAGAAAAACAATGGTGTGCGTTAAATATTCTGAATAGAAAATTTTGACATAAAAGCAAACTGAAGTAATAATGAAGGATTAAACTAGAAAATAGAAGAAAATGGACAAAGTGACCATCAATGACCTTAAAAATTGGCATTGCTCCAGTGTAGAACTTGACAGCATCAGCATATGCTTCTGATTCGATACACTTTCCGAGTCTAGTGGGCAGATCATAAATGAACTGTTCTTCTCCGAACAACACAACTTTTGAGTAACTAACAAATATGTATATAAATAGGAAATAATTTAAGAGCATCCTACTTGAATTTTATTCTGCTGTAAAATCTAAAACCATAAATTTACCATGGGCAGTAAGATCTACTTCTATAAAACATTGCATCACAATTGTTACATCTGGTTAACATGTTTTCAATTCAATCCTAGGGCTGCTGTCACATTACTCACAAATCACCAGGTAGAATTGACAGTCTTTAATACCTGAACTTTACGCAGAAGATTACGTGTCCGGTGCAACTTCTCTATATGTTCTCTCTTCTCAAAAAGAGAAGTGTTGACCCCATCACTTTTAGATTGCACTGACATTATCTGCAATTATAGAAATGTAAAAAGGAGGGAAAATCTGCTGAGTAGTTCTCTTTCCTTGTTTCTTCTTAATACATATTCAAAAAAATTCAACTATAGCTAACATGAAAAATATTCCAACACACCTTGTCAAGAAGCTGTTCCATATTTGCTTCCATGCCTACAATATTGGTTTTCATCCTGTTAAAAGCAAAGTTCCAGTACAATTGCATTAGGCTTCTTAAACAGTGCTTGTCTAAGAACTTAATAGTCCGGTTTAAATTAGTGGAACAAACAACAGTTGCTACTTGCTCCTACACTGAAAATCTTGCCGAATCAAAAGGAATAGAAGAATCTCTACAGAAAGACACAATGTCGATAAACCCTACCGTTTAATTGCATCCGTGGCACTGATAAACTTGTTGTAGTTCTCATAAACCAGCATTTGCAAGTCCGTATCGATATTCTTAATTTCCGCTGCCATTTCAACATGCCTCTGAAGAAGCGATTCCAAATTCGACTTTTGTATCTACATTTCAATCCAATCGATGCCGTAAGGATCAAATTAACTAAAAATCCAACCTGAACCATAACTAACCTAATCTAAACCCACGAATTTCATTCCGAACAGTTGATATCTATAAATCTAGTAGTAGAATTCAGTTAAAGCTCAATCCATGATTCAGATCAAAAGTAATTGGAACTTACGAGAAGGTTCATGTACTGATCGGCATCGAAAGAGGTGGTGTTGATGGCGTCTAAAGTGCCGGGGTTTGAAGGAGCGTTGCCTGTCGAAGAAGGATCTGGAGCGTAGAAGCTCGACAGCAGATCTCTCATTCTCTTCGCCTTGTCGTCCAAAGGAAAATCATCCGTCTCCATTTTCTGCTCTTTCTACAATTGATTTGTTATCTGCGAATCAAAAAAAAGTTAGATTTTGGTTTTGGATCGGGAAATGGTAATAAACTGAGTGAAATTTTTGCAGGCAGTGAAAATGAACGACTTGGTGTTGAAGTTTGAACTCACCGGCGTGGCCGCACGCTATTTTGGTGCACTGTCGACCATTAGATACGACGCAACTCGGACACAGTGATTTGTCCAAAAGAACCCCAAAAGTCCCAAATTACAAAAAGACCTATTCGATTTTACAAATTTTATTTGTTTGGCGCAACTAAACTTTTTTTATGTTTGGGTAAACTACATAAATGGTCTCCAACTATGCTCCAATTATTTTTTGTGTCTTTTGACTATTAGAAATTATAAATTAGATCTTTGACTAATCGGGACATACAAAACAGTCTTGTTTCGTTAAAAAATAGACGGACGTCTGACCTAAACGTTAACCTTCTGATTAGGTTTCTCTTTTACCTGCTAACAAAGCTTTTTTTTCTTTTCATTTTCTATGGCCATGGAACTTCAACTACCGCCCCAAAAGTTCCGAACCAGGCTCAACTCGTCGTGGGCAATAGTCAAGTCAGAAAACGTTTCAAACTCATTGAACGAAACTTCACTTTCACAACCGAGTTACGGGCCAGCACAACAACATTTCTCACCATTGGCTTGCATCTTAACAGTCAATGCTTCCATCCTCGCGCAGCTCTTATAGCGTTTCTAATTGCGTTGGAATAACTATATCTTGAGCATCATTATAAAAAACTAATAAATGAAACATCAGAGCACGTAGAGGTCTGAAGTTGCAACAAACCTTAATAAACTCAGCAGCTTTTGGTCCATTATCCACAATCGAAGCTGCAATACTGACCAAAAGCTGCTGATCGAAGTAACTTAATGCCTAGAAACCAAGATTCAAATGTTGGTGGCTTTAAAAAGAATTCATTTCGACATCCTCATGAAAGTAAAGATGTACTAGTAAAAAGAAAATGTTAAAACTGCAAGGTATGTCTTTTTTTCTAGCCCATTTCTCAAACTATTTGTGCCCTCACTTAAAATCTTTCCATATGCCTAGAGTTATAACGGCCCGATTTCAAAAACATCACCGATCTCGATTTATTTTTTTTCTTTGATTTGGAAGATGATTGAGTGTAAGCAGTTCCCTGAAAATTAGGACAGCCAAAACATGATTTTTTTTTCATTAAAAGCCTAAAAATACTGATATAGACTAGTTAAGTATGCAACGGACTCAAGATGTTCTATATATTTAAGACAGAAGTCCGTATTATGAGCAGTGTGAATGGACTGAAAAGACAAGCACAGTAACTGCAATAGAAGATTATGGGAATTGGGAAGTAAATGACAATTCATAAGCTAAGTCATAACCTGAAGCCATTCATCCATCGAGGCATCGGTAGACCTAGTTTCGACTTCCACCTTTGGAGCTTTCTTGGTTTTCTAAGAATGACAAATAATAAAGACAAACATATCAGGCTTACTCCACAAAAGAAAATGCAAGAAGCGTGAAAATATATATATACATGCACTTTTCCTTCTGGCTCTCTCCTCCCGAGTACACATGCAATATTGAAGTAACCTTGATATATACACGCAGTTTAATATTTAATTGGGTGTTCAATATTGCAGCTTTGATGTGGATAATGGACCAAAAGCTACTGAGTTTATCAAGGTTTGTTGCAACTATAAACTTTCTTGTGCTCTGATTGTTTCATTTATTAGTTTTTTTATAATGATGCTCAAGATATAGTTATTCTAACGTAATCAGAAACGCTGCAAGGGCTGCCGGAGTCGGCAATGATGGAAGCATTGACTGTTAAGATGCAAGTCATGGTGAGAAACATTGTTGTGCTAGCACGTACTCGGTTGTGAAAGTGGAGTTCCGTTTAGTGAGTTTGAAACGTTTTCCGACTCGACTATTGGCCACGGCGGAGTTGAGCCGGGTTAGGAACTTTTGGGGAGGTGGTTGAGGTTCCATGGCGATGGAAAATGAAAAGAAAAAACTTTGTTAGCAGGTAAGAAGAAAATTCAGTCAGCAGGTTAATGTCCAGGTCAGACATTCGTTTATTTTTTAACGGAATGAGACTACTTTGTATGTCCCGATTAGTTAAAAGATCAATTTATAACTTCTGATAGTCAAGGGACGCAAAAGATAATTGGAACATAGTCGGGGGACCATTTATGTTTTGTTGTGGATTAACGGTAAAAAAGTTTTGGTGCCTAATATTTTTTTCGAGCCACTTTAGTGTTAACGTTTTATTTCGTAACTCAAATAAGGCACCTATACATTTTTCAGTTTGGTGCCTAATATTTTCTCGGGCCATTTTAGTGTTAACGTTTCGTAACTCAAATCAGTTTTTTTGCTACATATGTTAAAAAATTTGCGTTATCCAAAAAATACGACACATGGCATATTTATGATATTTTTAAAATTTTTATTTTAAAAAATAAAAAATATTTAATTTTATTAAAAAACAAAAATATTTAATTTCTCTACAATCTCAAACCCAAACCTTAAATTCCTAAATTCCTCCCCTCACACCACCAGTTCAACCATCACCGCTCACCCTTGCCTTCTCCGACCCTCACGACTGAAAGTCTCATCAAACCGTCGTCGAAAACCAACTAATAAACCGTTGATTGCTTTGTCGACGAACATTCAACAATGAAGAAAAAAGATCGATTGGGCTTCTAATCGACGGCTATAGGGTATGAGATGTTGAACGGTGCGGTACACGATGCTTGGTGTGGTAAATGGTGAACTGCCGACGTGTGGGGATGCCGAACGGTGAAGGAGATGTGATTTGAGGGTTCGATTAAAAGAAATTAAAACTTTTGGGAATTTAAAAAGTTTATATTTTTAAAGAAATTTAGAAAATAAATAGATAAATAAAATAGGCAACGTGTTGTGTTTTTATTGGATAGCATAATTTTTTAACGGTTCTTGATGCAAAAACTTAATTTAAGTTAAGAAATAAAACGTTAGACATCAAAGTGGTATGAAAAACATTTAGACACCAAACTGAAAAAAAGTATAGATTATGCGCCTTTTTAACTATTAAGCCTTTTGTTGTAGAAAATTCTTTCTATACATATGTTGTGTATTCTATCTTTCTGTTTTAGGGTTATATATTTAATTTAGGGTTTAGATTTAGGTTTTATGATTTGCAACTTAAGTTTTATAATTATAAATTTTAATTCTAATTTCAATGAGTAAATATGTAAATTTATATAAATTTTTTACATAACATGTGTATAAAAATTATACATTTAATTATTTTTATTTATTTACTAGCATTTGTAAATAGAAATAAATAATAATAATAATTTGGGTTAAATTTAAGGGAAAATATATGATTCACCTAGGGCATAAACATTTTGTTTTTACAAGTGCCCTAATTTTAAGTGTTAGAGATCCAATTTAGGGTTTATATCTTAACGATTTAAGTTCAATGGTTTAGAATATAGAGTATGTGGTTACAATTTAGAGTTTAGTGTTACAGGTTAGGGTTTAGGTTTTAGGGTAATATGGTAGAGATTTAAGTTTTTACCTATAACCCTAAATTCTAACCCTAAACTATAAATTCAAACCACAATCCCTGAATTCTAAGCACATAAAACCTAAACCCCTAAACTATAAACCCTACATTAAATCTCTAACCCCTAAAATTAAGGCGCTTGTGGAAACAAAATGTTTCTACCGCCGGTGCATGATATAATTACCCTAAATTTAATTTGTATACTATCATTTTAGTAACTAAGTGTTTTTTATTACTTCAATACAAGATATTATGAATCCTTTTATCGACTAAGACTATGGAAGTATGGATCGACAATGATGTGAATTGATAAAATAAACAGTAACGTGACACAAAAAATATTATTTTAAATAATTACAAAGAAATGAAAATTTTCAAAAACATCCTTCAATTACCAGGCAATCATTTATTTGGTGGCTTGTTGTGTTGGACCAACTGCCAACGAAGAGCAGTATGATGAAATGGGGAAGCCAGGTTGATCTCCGATGCTTGCTGTGTGGTGAAGACTTTGAAATTAGAGATCATTTGTTTGGTGGATGTTCTTTTTCGAGTTAAGTATGGTGTTTCATTGTGCAGGCTTGCAAGAAGCGGTGGACGCGTGGGAACTGGAATGGGATCCTTGACTGGGTGATGCGAGCTGAGAAAGGAAATTTTTTCAAAAATATACAAATTCAAAAAGTTACGACTTAAATAAATGAAAAACTATAAAACTATAAGATCCATTAATTGATTGAATGATCAAATATACTTATATTGTATAATCTTTATATACGGAACTAGAATTTGGGGTTGGAGGCAAGATTATAAATGTTTGAATGTCTTGCATAAATTCGAGTCTCGTCGTCGTTGATTGAGATATATGTTAATTGGCTAATAATTATAGGATAATATTTTGATAAGTTGTGTAAATTTTTTTACACGACCCTTCATATTTAAGCTATAACATCTAAAATTTAAATCCCTACCTATAACACCCTAAAACTAAACCTTAAACCCTAAATTATCTGACAATAAACTTTAAATTTTACACCATACACACTAAACCCCTAAATTTTAAACCCTAAAATTAAAAAACCTGCGTAAACTTAAACAAATTGTATATCAAAGCATTTTTTATAATAATATTTTATAGTTTTATAAAATTTTCACCATTGATATTTTAATAATCCGATCATTGAATTTCATGTTTTTATTCTTATAGGTCATATAAATTTGAGTAATTAAAAATATTTAACTAACTAAATTGAAATAAGAATAAAACAAAATATTTATACTGTAATTAAATTTAAGCTAATCAAATAATTAAAACTATCTTTGACTAAAAAGTAAAATCTTTAACCAAACTGTAGAGAAACGCGTTGGATTCCTAGTTGGCGTCACTGAACACCAGCGGTGACACCGCGCACTTACCCGATAAAAAAACCAGTTTCAAATACCTTAAATACCCCTCCACCACCACTATTATTACATTCTTCCAGTCTCCCCCTTCGCCTATAAAAGCAGACCTTCGTCCTTCATTTGGGATCTTCCTTCGCCTTTACGCAGCTCGCGTTGTCTTGTTCTCTCCGTTTCTTGTTCCTCAAAGCAGCTAAGTTTTCTTCTTTGTTTTTTTTCCTCTTCGAGTCTCTGCTCTCTTTTTTTTTTGTTTTTTATTCCGAAGATCTGGTTAAGATTTAGGGATTTTTTGGGGGTTTCGTCTTGTTACTTCTCGATCGGTTCTGATCTCTGAATCTTTGTAGAACAATTCCGATGATGTTAGGTTATTAATGAGCTACGCAATCCCTATGCATCGAATCCATATTCTTCACTCGTTCTCCGTCGTCTTCCTTTACTGGTTCTACGTTTTCTCATGGATTCTCTCTTTGTTCGTTAGTGTTATCGTCTAAAGCTAACCCCCTAGTTAATTTATCTGACTATTGAGAAATTTGAACTCCTAATTTTCATTTAATTGATTAATTCATATTAAATATTATATCGGAAAGTTTCCCCTGAGATGGGTACTGTGCAAAAGCCGGCGAGTTCCTCCGATTCCGACCCTAATATCGACGAGAAGAAAAGGAAGAGGATGCTGTCGAACCGTGAATCGGCGAGGCGATCACGTGCGAAGAAACAGAAGCAGCTGGAAGATTTGGTTAACGAAGCGAGCGCATTGCAGAAAGAGAACAGCCAGTTCACTGAAAAGATCAAGGTCACCACCGAGCGATTCATGGAGATGGAATCTTCCAACAACGTGTTGAGGGCTCGAGTAATGGAATTGACCGACAGAGTGAACTCCCTCAACATGCTGCTGCAGCAGCTTGCGGGAGAAGACGGCGGGTACTCCGATGATATCCTGGAGACTACAGATACTCTGATGCAGCCGTGGCAGACCCCCTTTCCGCTAATTCCGATGATGGCGTCGGGCCGATGTGATCATTTTTGATGGATGGACTCATCTTCCTTGGGGTCCGTTAATGATGTTAGATTTCTAATTGTTTGTGGTGTTTTTTGGGTTATGTATATTTAATTTGGCGTCTGTTGAATGGGGATGTTGCTTTTGCAGAAACCCTCCCTTTGGTGTCCGTTAAACTCTGGCTATATGGAAAGTTTAGTTTTCAAATTCACTAATTGCTCTTTATTACTTTCTCCGTCCCGAAATTTTAGCTCAAAAAAAAATAAAAATAAAAATAAAATTATGTTAAAAAAGTAAGTTTGATTTTTTTAAAGTAATAATTTAGCTGAAATAATTTTAAAATAAAAAAGTGATAAGTGAGACGGATAGAGAATTATCATTAGTGGATGAAAAATGTTTTAAATTAACTTTAGATTTTTTTTAATAATAGTTACTGAATTTTTATTAAAATTATAAAAGATAACACAATTACAATACATATAAGAAGAAGAATGAGATTAATTTATCAAATATTCTTACAATTTAAAAGTAAAAAAATTCTTACAAATTAAAAATAGAGTTTAAATTTGATACATATACTGTGTAAAATAAATTTTATATAAATATATTTATTTATTACTATTAATTAAAACTAAGCCTAAATTCTAAAAAACTAAACCTCACTATAAACCTTAAATTATAAACATTAACCTTAAATTCTAAACCCTACAACCTAACCCCTTAAACTCTAGCCTTAAACTAAACCTCTACCTCTTAAAACTAAAAGGCTTGTGAGAACTAAAATTTACACATATATATTGAAGTTTTTCCTATAAATACTATCGTATAATATCATAAATTATATTTATAATTTGATGAGGGTGAAATTAAAAATATTTAAAGATTGATTCTATTAAAAAAATAAAGATTGGTTTTAGTTGTATAAAAAGAGACTGGTCCTCGTGAAATAGGTAAATTTATAAATACTTAAAAAATAATTTAATACTTAATATATATAAACTGCCAATGATAAATTTTAACATGTCGATAAATTATTTTTGAATTGAACATGTCAATGAATTTAAATACACTTATGTATTTAATTTTATAATTTAATACAACAAATTTTAAATTAAATTTCATATAAATTATAAATCACACCTCCATCACAAAGAAATGTTTGGAAAGCTAAGTTAAGGGCCGGTTTGGCATGATTTTTGAAAAATGTTTTTAAAAATGTTGTTAGAAAATGATTTTAAAAAGTTAATTATAAGATTTTAGTGTTCGATATTGCTGTCAAAATATACTTTTAAAAAGATAAAATGATCATTTTAGAGATGATATTATAAAGTATAAATAAATGAACGTAAATAATATTTAAATTCGTTATCACAAAATTTATTAATATTATTATATATGAAAAAATTAACTTAAATAATAAATATATAAAAATCGACAATTCATTATGTAATTTATATATATAAAATATAAACTTTAAATATTTTTAAATAATTAATATAAAATTTTAAATTAAATATAAAAATTTATCTTTTAAAGTCTAAACTGTATATTTTTATATTATTTTAATATAATTAAATATTAATTTACTATATTAATAATTATTATGCTTAATATTATTTTATAATATCAAAGTTTATTATTATTATTATTTAAAATATTAAAATTTTAAATATTGTATTTAATATTAAAACATTAGTTTAATATAATAATAATTATTATATTATTCTAATATATTAACATTAATAATAATGTTAATAATTAAGGGTAAAAAATAATTTCAAACCTAAAAGTGACTTTTCATCTCAAAAGTTAAAAATCTTAACTTTTGAGATTGGGTAAAAAATTATTTTTTAAGTGATTTTTCACTTTAAAAAAATATTTAACATTGTTTACGAATGCAAAGTCGTTTTTTTGAACAAAAGCTCATTTTTAAGTCATACCAAATAGGCCCTAACTATGATTGGTGATGATCGATGAAAATATTGCCTTTGCTTCGACGGTTTAATTCTATAATTCTGGACGAGTCATTTTGTGTAAGTTAAATTACTAATAAAGAACTATTTTTTAATAATTTTAAAACGATTACAAGATATTATATGTTTGGTTTATATTTTGATACACGAGCTGTGTAAAATTTTTTAGACAATCCTTCTATAGAATTTAAAACCTAAATTTCAAATCCTAGCCCCCTAAAACCTAAACCTTAAACTCATTTTAAATTATAACCATAAATCTTAAATTCTATACCCCATATACCAAACCCCTAAACTCTAACATAAAAATCTAAACATTAAACACTAAACCTTAAAATTGAGTATCAAAATATTTTTTTATATATTTTTTAATCCTTTAATAAAATACATATCATATAAATAAAACTATTCAAATATTAATATCCTAAATGAATAACATATTTTGTAACCGAAACCCTCGTTGAATTACTAGTAAAAAAGTGTCAATCATTGTTGCTTTGTAGAAATAAAATAAAACGTATCAATGAGGAGAGATTTCTCCAATGTAATAATACTGATTCTTTCTAAACTTCAATTTGGATTCTACCTACCGCAGAATTCATACCACATACGCTACCAAAAATATGATTTCAATTCACTCGTTTTTTCCATTGACAAGCACATAAATAAATAAAATGACAAATCATAGTTGCATCTAGTTAATTTTTGTCACGGATTAAATTTAAAAAGGAAAAACTTCAATACACAGTCTGTGTAAACTTTAGTTTACACATATCTTTTAGTTTTAGGGATTAGGAGTTTAGTTTAGGGTTTAGGGGTTTTGGTTGTAGAGTTTAGAATTTAAGGTTAGTATTTAGAATTTAAGGTTTAGGGGTTTGGAGTTTAGTTTTTTAGGGTTTAGGTTTAATTTTAATTTATAATAAAAAATAATCAAATTTAAACCCAATTTAAAATTATACACAAACTTTAATAAAACGTGTAATATATTGATTTGTGTAATTTTCATGCATGAAAATTAGATCACAACCAAAAAATGAATAAAGACGCATAAATAAAAAAAAATTATAAGGAGATATACTAATTGACCTAATGGCTAAGAATTCTTATATTGTCTCATATTATATGAGCTCAAATCTCGATATAAGAATGTAATATCTCGATATAAGAATGTAATAATTCTTCATTTAATAAAAAAATCGCTAAAAAAATCAATCAACAAGCCATAAGACCAACACAATGAAGCTTTTAAAAACATACGTTGGCGCACCAGACACAACTTTCTCAACAAGCAAGAACACCAACGACAATTACCTAAACTCGAAAGCCGGAGCCACTCGAATCGACACAAGAACACAACAGAAACTCAAGACATGAACAATTATGAACATGAAGAATTATTCTCTAAGAACATAAACAACGTTATGGCACAAGTCTTTACAAAATCCGATATAAGTTAGTCGATCAATGGATTAAAAATCAGTGTTAAATCAGAAGAAAAATAATTTCGGTCTACGTTATGACACCTTCAATTTGATAAATCTTAAAAGCACAAAAAGATTGTTGGACAAGGAAAATCTAATTAAAAAAAAGTTTGTGCATCGTGAGACATCTAAAAGAAATTTTTGGTGAATCTTTACAATACCTTTAAATTACCAAATGACATAGGATATGTTGATTTAGTGAAAATAGATTTTTACGAGAAAAAAAAATTATCATTTTCATAGCGTATGATATAAGAAGTAAAATCACCAATAAATATTAAATTCAACATAAAAACTATCTAAGAACTCCCAATAATTTCATCATCAAAATAAAACTAAACAACATTTCAATTATCATAAGTGCGGCACTCATCAGTCTCCGGGTTCTCTTTGCAGTAATTTTCCAAAGGATCGTCATCTTTCTTCTTGTCCCTAGCATGGCTAGCTGCCGCACTGAGCTCTTCCACCTCGTCCCAAGCCGCCACGCACTCTCCGCTCGCCGGATCATCTGAGCACGCCTCCTGCGCATCCTTGATGCTTTTTTCCACCTTCTCCGATATTCTATCGGGTGCAGCTCTCACAGGTCTGATTCCCTTCAGCCCTTTGGACCCCAATTGGGACACCCATTTCCAGGGCTGGTTAAGGCATGGGACCTTGACGGTGCCGCTCTTCGCGAACTCCGGTACGTTGGTTACGACGACTCTCGGGGTTACGAGGTTAACGCTAGACAAGGCAGCCATTGTTACTTCTCGGTGTGGTTCGAGTGCAATGTTTACGTTCGATGGAGATGTGAATATAACAGTAAGGTTTTTAATAGGAAACTGATATGCAATGCTTAGGGAACACAAATTTCTTATCATCTTGGGACCAATAAGATGGAGAAAACTGGAGATATTTTATGGGAATATATATTGAAAAAATATATGATGCACTGGTATCTAATTTTAAGAGTTATAGATTTAATGGCTACGTCCATGTTAATGGCAAATGATATTATGTTTTTTTTTTTGAATGATTTTGATTCAAATAGCGTAATCTGTTTAAGAAGAGGCTAGGTGGGTGGCACTTGAAGAAACTTGGTCTCATACTAAGCTGGGAAGAGAGATCAGATAGCTGTGAATGTTATGCTTTGGAGTTGTCATTTTCACAACTCTTCGGTGTTTCTCTCAGCTGTGGGACTCCAAGGAAGAAAGCCAGCAGTGTAGCGTTAGAGAGTGAATTAAAGGAGAAGAAATCAAATAAAAAAAAAACATTTGAAACAGTGACGGAAAGTCATAGCTCTTTAAAATTTTGAGAACTTAAAATTTAATTTCTCAATTTAAAAATAATTAATTTGGTCCCCATAAAATTCTTATAAATTTATATTAATCTTCAATATTTTCGAATCTTTTTAATTAAATCCCTCTCATAATTTTCAAATTTTTTCGTTAAACCTCTCAAAATTTCAAAAATTTTAGTTAGAGCTCGAATTTTTTTTTATAGAAAAATACAAAATAAACTGTTCATCAAATTCTAGCTCCAAGTTAGGTCACTAATTTAAAATTATGTGTCTGAAGTTAACTCGAAGTCTCGAACCGCAGTGAGATTAATTTTTTTGTATCGTCTTTGGCCAAGAACCCTAACAAAAGTAAGGTGCACACCTAAACCTGCCGACCCTTATTTACTGCCCATTTGAATGTTGAAAGCCATAACTTAAAACTTAATTTACTCTAATATCTCATTTAATTAATGGGTTAAGTTTAATTACGTAGTCAATGGCTTGCATCAGTATAACCCTCCTCCGTCTTCCTGCTCCTTTAATTCTATGTAAAATAAAACACGCCACAAATGAGGCAAGCAATTGTTAAATAATTGCCTTGCCCTTCATTCCCATAAATATTACTAATCGGAAGAATATCTAATTGCAAATTGTGCACGCAGCTTGTTTTATTTTTTATTTTAAAAATATAATAATTGAATATTTTATTAGAGAACTTTTTTTCTTCTTCTGAAAAGGGTTATTATTTTTCTTTTAATAAAGGGTTGGGTTAGATAGATCATAGTTTTGTTATGATGCTAAGTGATTATGATGCTTGCAGTTGCTTGCTTCCCTTTGCTTCAAAGCACACATTTCAACGTTTATATATATATATATATATATATATATATATATATATATATATGAAAATACTTTGATACACATAAGTCTTTTAATTTTAGGTTTGAGTTTAGAGTTTAATGTGTAGGGTTTAGAATTTAAGGTTTATGGTTAAAAATTAGAGTTTAGGGCTTAAGGTTTTACATTTTATAGAAGGGTTGTGTAATTTTTTTTAGAAAGTTTGTGTATCAAAATATAATCCATATATAAGGATAAGATCTGTTTATACAATGTAAAAGTATTTAAGTTTTACACGTTTTTTGAACCGTTGGATGAGTGAATGGATAACTGAGATTAACAGTAGGATATATGAAGATTATCATTTGAAAAAAAAGTAAAGAATTGATCTCAACCAGCTATTTCATTTATCCAACGATCAAAAAAATGTGTGAAAATAAAAAGTTTATACTACCTGTGTATCAGATAATAATCCTAAAGGAATATGAATGGATCTTTCATCATTTCATAATTTGTTAAAGTTTGGAACCAATGTTTTTTTTCCAAATATTTATTTATTTTTTACAATGCCAAAATTTTGGTAATGCCATTATTTAAAGGAAAAATTTTGATACACAGATCGTGTATTTATTTATTTTATTTAGTTTACACAGTCGTTTTAGTTTTAGGGATTAAGGTTTAAAGTTTAAAGTTTGGGTTGTAGGGTTTAGAATTTAAGGTTAGTATTTAGAATTTAAGGTTAGTATTTAGAATTTAAGGTTAGTATTTAGAATTTAAGGTTAGTATTTAGAATTTAAGGTTAGTATTTAGAATTTAAGGTTAGTATTTAGAATTTAAGGTTAGTATTTAGAATTTAAGGTTAGTATTTAGAATTTAAGGTTAGTATTTAGAATTTAAGGTTAGTATTTAGAATTTAAGGTTAGTATTTAGAATTTAAGGTTAGTATTTAGAATTTAAGGTTAGTATTTAGAATTTAAGGTTAGTATTTAGAATTTAAGGTTAGTATTTAGAATTTAAGGTTAGTATTTAGAATTTAAGGTTAGTATTTAGAATTTAAGGTTAGTATTTAGAATTTAAGGTTAGTATTTAGAATTTAAGGTTAGTATTTAGAATTTAAGGTTAGTATTTAGAATTTAAGGTTAGTATTTAGAATTTAAGGTTAGTATTTAGAATTTAAGGTTAGTATTTAGAATTTAAGGTTAGTATTTAGAATTTAAGGTTAGTATTTAGAATTTAAGGTTAGTATTTAGAATTTAAGGTTAGTATTTAGAATTTAAGGTTAGTATTTAGAATTTAAGGTTAGTATTTAGAATTTAAGGTTAGTATTTAGAATTTAAGGTTAGTATTTAGAATTTAAGGTTAGTATTTAGAATTTAAGGTTAGTATTTAGAATTTAAGGTTAGTATTTAGAATTTAAGGTTAGTATTTAGAATTTAAGGTTAGTATTTAGAATTTAAGGTTAGTATTTAGAATTTAAGGTTAGTATTTAGAATTTAAGGTTAGTATTTAGAATTTAAGGTTAGTATTTAGAATTTAAGGTTAGTATTTAGAATTTAAGGTTAGTATTTAGAATTTAAGGTTAGTATTTAGAATTTAAGGTTAGTATTTAGAATTTAAGGTTAGTATTTAGAATTTAAGGTTAGTATTTAGAATTTAAGGTTAGTATTTAGAATTTAAGGTTAGTATTTAGAATTTAAGGTTAGTATTTAGAATTTAAGGTTAGTATTTAGAATTTAAGGTTAGTATTTAGAATTTAAGGTTAGTATTTAGAATTTAAGGTTAGTATTTAGAATTTAAGGTTAGTATTTAGAATTTAAGG
>JAGYYJ010000979.1:0-20504 GCA_019671005.1 Hibiscus mutabilis
ATCAGAATGGGAGACATTTGGGTCGTAAATTGGACAGAATTCTTTCTAATGTGCAGTGGTATAATGTGTTCCCTCAAACTCAACTGGAGTACCTGGCCTTTGGGGTATCTAATCATGCCCTTGGGATAATCTGGCTTAAGAAACCAGGGTTGTCTCCTCTCAAACCCTTCAAGTTTTTCAATTTCTGGTGTGATCATCATCAGTTTTTGGATATTGTTCCTACTTCTTGGGTGAGCTTGTTGTTAGGGATCCCCTCAAACAATTTTTCATTAGGCTAAAAAGATTGAAGTCTGTGCTGAGAAGGTTTAATAAGGAGGTTTATGGTGATCTGTCTTCCAAAGTTCAGATTAAGAGAAAAGAGCTGGAGGTGGCTCAGTTGGCGAATCTTACTTCTGCCAACTCTGCCACTATTGCTATAGTTAGAGAGGTTAAAGAAGAATTAGCTTTGCTTGAGAGTGTTGAAAGGGACTTCTACAAGCAAAAGGCCAAGGCAGATTGGTTGTGTGATGCAGACCAGAGTACTTAATTCTTTTATTTCTTAGTCAATGTTAGGAATAAGAGACAGGCCATTAACTCTTTGATTTCTGAAGATGGAGTGAGGCTGGATACTTAGGAGCAAATTTCACTTGAGATTATGCAGTTCTTCACTAATCTCATTGGTGCTCGGGATTTGCAAGTTGAGGGGGCTTTTGTTCCTATGCTCAGGGAATTGCTGAATTGTAATCTCTCTGCTGAGCAGGGTGCAAGTTTGACTCAGGATCTCACTGATGAGAAAATTAAGGGGACTTTGTTTGTACAGGACAATGACAAATCTCCTGGGCTGAATGGATTCACTGCTTGTTTTTTCAAGAAAGCTTGGGAGATTGTGGGCTCAGACTTCATAAGTGCTGTCAGGTATTTTTTTTCTTAAAGTCATAATTATTTCCTGGATTTAATGCTACCAGCCTACCACAGTTGTTAGTCCCAAAGAATCTTAGCCCTTTTCATGTTAGAGACTTTAGGCCTATCTCTTGTTGTTCAGTCTTGTACAAAAGCATTATTAAAATCCTTTCTAATAGGCTTTGTGCTATTTTTTCCTGAGACTATTACCCCTAATCAATGTTGCTAATGCTCAAGGGAGTAAGAGCATGTAATCCCACATTCGTGCTAACACACATGTACTGTGCGCAAATTATCTTTTTTGGAGAAATTTCGTAAGAATGTCTCCTTGTGTTTTTGCACTATGAAAGAATAATTTCTTTTACTATTTATAAGCTCGGATTTAAACATGTTTAAACCAAGATTTTAATTGCAGCATTGTTTTCAACGTTGTATTTGGATTGAAAACAACCATATATTCGTGTTATAGCAGGGCTTATTGCAGCTGTTTCAGCTGCTTAAATTCAGCTTTAAATGGTGTCTTTAATGGCATTATAATTGCAACCAGTTATGCTGCTTTACTCCAGCTCTTAATGGCAAACGTTATTTAATGTTTATGTTGCCAATTTAAGTCTAATAATCTCTTGTTTTAAAGCATGGAATTCAATTGCATTGAAATCCTTGCTTTCTAAATGTCTTTTTTACCCTTCAAAGATTACTATAAATATGTGAGTTGTTTCATTTGAAAATGTACACAGCAAATTCACTTTATGTTTTCCTTGAATTCTCTTTGGTTTCGAACAACAAATATATTTGTTGATTCCTTTTAAATTCTCCTTTTTTTCGAAAAAGAGTTTTAGTTTTATTTTCGAGCATCTTTTTCAAGTAAGAAGAGAAGAGCAGTACCACCGGATTTCACTCTGAAATTTGAGTGTACAAATTGTCGAAGTGACCGTGCTAATTTCAGAGGACAATCCGCCTATAGCTACAACTACACCAGTTGGGGTGAATCTGTTTTTAAGACAGTGAATTCGATCCACGACATATTCTTTTAATATCTAAGTTATTTTTATATTATTTCATCCTGTCAGTACTAAGGCCCTATTCTACGGTGATTTTTCCGACAATCAAAACCCTTTTATTAAGGGTAGAAATATTGTAGATAATACTTTGCTTGCTCAGGAACTGGTTAGGGGCTATGGGATAAGTAATCTGTCACTTAGATGTACCCTTAAAATCGATCTGCAAAGGCATTTGACTATATTAGTTGGGACTTTATTCTTGCTATTTTGGAAGCTTTGGGCATCCCTGACCAGTTTGTGGGGTGGGGTGTTGCATGTATCAATACTCTTAGATATTCTATTTCTGTTTATGGTGGTTTGGCAGGGTTCTTCAAGGGGGCTAGAGGGGTCAGACAGGGAGACCTTCTTTTCCCTTACATTTTTGTTCTGGTTATGAATGTGTTGTTGAAGTTGTTGAACTTAACTGCTGAACAAGGTATCTTTCAGTTTCATTCTAAATGTCGTAGGATTAAACTGACACACCTTTATTTTGCGTATGATTTGATGAATTTCACTAAAGGTAAATTGAATTCTGTGGTGGGTGTTTGCTGTGTTCTTGAGACTTTTTATAAAATGTCTGGTCTCAAGCTTAATGCTCAGAAGAGTGAATTATTTGCAGCAGGTGTTTCTACTGCAGATTTAGATGTGATGTCCTCTTGTTCTGAGTTTAAATTGAGAAATTTCATGTGAGATATTTAGGTGTTCCCCTAGCGACAAGGAAGCTCTCAGTTAAAGATTTTCAACCTTTAATTGAGAAGATTAAATCAAAGATCCTGGGCAGGTCATCTTTAAATCTGAGTTTTGTTGGAAGATTGGAGCTAATCAGGTCTACTATTACTGGTATACAGAACTTCTAGTGCCAACAGTTAATTCTCCCAAAGGCTGTGTTGTAGCAGATCAATCAGCTCTGTTATAGGTTTTTTAGAAGGGGAAAGATGTGGCTGCTTCTGGAGCAAGAGTCTGATGGGAACTTGTCTGTACTCTGAAATCTGAGGGAGGGATGGGTTTACGAGACCTGTGCAGTTGAAATGAGGCTTTTGTATGTTGCAATTGATAAGGACTATCCTTGATGGCCAGGGGTCTATATGGGTTGCGAGGGTGAATGCTTACATTCTTAAGGGCTGCAGTTTCTGGGGCTTGCAGTCAAAAGCTTCATTGAGCTGGTTTTGGAAGAGGCTTTTAAAGCTTCAAGATCAGAATTCCTCTCAAAATCTATCCTTGAATGTAGGGGGTTCTGTTCCTCCTGTAAAGATTTGGATGGATTATAGGGGTGCTCGTGACAAGGTTGATTGGCAGAGGCTTGTGTGATTTCCTTTGCGCATCCCTCGGCATGCTCTGGTTACTTGAATGCCTGTCCTTGATAGGCTTCCTACAATGGACAGGCTCCTGGCTATGGGCTTGACTATTGATGGGGTCTGTATCATGTGTGGGACGGAAAATGAGTCTCAGAATCATCTTTTCTTTGCTTGCCAAGGTATCAGGAAAATTTGGCAATAAATCTTATTGCTGTGCAACATCTCACGAGAGGTTGGTGATTGGTTATGGGAGTTTGACTGGGCAGTCAAGTTTTTAAGGGGCAAGTCTTTGATTGTTGTCATCTTGAGATTGGCATGGAACACATTCCTCTATTTTGTCTGGAAAGAAAGAAACTGGCGTCTCTTTAAGAATGACTGGAAGGACCGCTCTTTAACTTTACAGTCTGTTCGAGAGGTTATTCAACTTAGATTAGTTGGAAAGAAGATTAATTTGTTCGATTCGATTAACCTGCATTTGTGTCATAGTTGGGGTATACACTGTTCTCTCTTGTTGTATTTGTAAGATTGTAGCAAAATTCTGCTTTTTGGGTCATAAAAATACAAATTATTTAAAAAAAATCAATTAAATAATTGAACATAAATAATTATAAAAAATCATACAATACATTTAATAAAAATTTACGATCTGTAAATATTTTATTATTACCGACAATATTGGAAAGCATGTGTTACTAATTTGCTACGATCGGTATTTAAAGATATGGAGTAGTAATTGACCACAACATTCCCGTTATCTTTTGTGGGTTTAAAATGAGACGTTTGTCTTTTAACTTATACATATATGAATAATTTTCTAATACATAAATAGTGTAAATCAAGTTTGTGAGTTTATAGAACCCAACAAGTGTTCTAGTGAAAAAGTGGATGATGTTCATCTTAGGAGACACGGATTCAAATCACTTTGTCTATAATGTGCATGTGCATTGTCAAAAGATTAAGAATATGTATGAACAGATACTAACTTGTAATTATCTTTAGACTATTTAAAAGAGTGTGTGAGTTTGTAATCAGAATTTGAAATTTAAAGTTCAGAATTAAATATTTTGATTTTAAATTTTATACTTTAAATAAGAAGAGAGATATAATTATTTTTTACACAATTTATGTATCAAAATATACGAAAATATTTTGATACAATTGCACAAATCTATTAATTTGCTCCTAATGGGTCTTGAAAACACAACCTAGAAAAATGAGAAGATATCAACTGAAAGCTTTAACCACCTACTCTAGAGATTGTTGACATTATGTAATTTTTTAGAGTTATATATCAACGTAAATTCATAGATATATCTTTCCAAACCATTTAATTTATAATATCATATGTTTAGTGATAAATATAACTCATTAACTCATATTTTACAACAATATTCTCAAAATAAAAATCGAGATTCAAACTCATACAAAAAGTAAAATGGATGAACATTCATAACCACTAGACCAACTAGTGGATCTCTAAACTAACAACTTTTAACGGCGAATAAAACCATCTACATAGACTAACTATTAAATTCGTTAAAAGAATGTACCAGGTGAAATTATTAATTTTTTAAATGGTAATTAAATCGTTAATAATCAGGCTTATAAAGACTCATTATCGATAAACCATTTTTCTCAGTTTATATTAAAAATAATTGAGTTTTACCAACAACTAGGTGGTCTAAAGGGTACAAATGTTGACGTTATGAATAGAGCAAATTGAGTTGGGAGAGTCGCCCTCACAAGGGCCTCTGCAGTATTCAGTTCGGATTAGTCAACTAATGAGTTAGATACTGACAAAATATATTTAATGTCATTTAGGGTGTGTTTGGATCGTGGAAAACATTATTACCAGAGGAAAAAGTTTTTTACCGAATCTCATTCCTACATTTGGATTAAAATTATTCCTGTCAGGAGGTAAGAAAGAACTCCCAACAGTAGTGCTTTTTGATTAAATTCCTGGGAATGTCAATCCCACCACTCCCTCAGGTATTACACAATTCCTGGCATTTTAGACAAGATTGTCCTTAGATTTTGTTAACTTTCTTTGTCATTCTCTGCGTTCTGGGTTTCTTAGCTTGCAGATCAATTTTAGGTATTTTTATCGACAAATTTTCTAAGACTTATTTTTTTCTTTTAATTATCACCAGATTCGGTAAAGGTCTCCTATTGTTGATGATGTGGGCATTTTACTCTTCTTCTCCTTTTAGCTTTCTCATCGCTGCAACTCCTAGGCTTCATTGTCAATGGTGTTACGGTATTTTTTTGAAAAGAACAATCTTAGATCACTAAGGATTTTTTAATCTATTAAACTTAAAAGTGTGCTATTTTTCTTATTTTGCTTTGGTTTTCAGGTGTTTATGATTCAGTTAAAGAGTTATTTTATGGGCGATAGATTGCTTTGGAGTCTGTCAAATTCAAATATGAATAGAGTTAACCACATTGAGGGTAAGGTTTTTAAGCTGTTCATTTTCTTGTTTGATTAATCTGGGAATTTTATGCTAGCTACGATTCTTAGATATGTTTCAAATCAGAAAGAGACTATGAAATGCAGAGTTTTGTTGTTGTTGTTGTGGTAGATATGTGGATTGGATTTGAATTGGCATGGATTATGAAATTATTGAATGTAGTGTAGTTTGCTATCTCTAGCTTCAGTGCCTTGGATGGTGGTGGTGTATTGCGATCCTCTATCTTTAGAGGAGGTGGCTTTTGTCTCTTGCATGGAAGGTCGATGGGGCAGTGGAGTTTGTGATTGAATAGGACAGTGCTGGAAGAACAGAAGTTTTTATTAGGAGTTTTGTTTGATGGGAGGCTACCTTGGTTGTATCCATAGATTATGGTACATTTGAGTGGGTATACTCATTGGTAGTCTGATTTCAGTTGAAGGTGATCTGTTGGAGATGAAGCTGGAAGAACAGAAGTTGTTTTTATTAGGAGTTTTAAATCGGTCACTTGCATGGTTAGGATTAGTTGGAAAAACTATGTTGCACGATTGTTGTTGGATAAAGGTTAAGGGATTTTGACTTTAGGATATTTTGAGGGTATTGATGCTTCGAGGCTATTTTGGTTCTGTATCTAGGGTGCTGATTTTTCTTGTATTGTCTTTAGGTGTGCAAGGTTTTAAACTTTATTAAATTGTACCATTATAATTTCTCATGTAGTTTTTTATAGGATAATATGACACTGGTTTTAAATAATTCGTTTTTGTGAAAACGAGTTGTGAAGTTGCTGAAGGCATCGTTGCAATCCAAACGTATGTTTATCGATGTCTTCCTTGAGAAGAAAGTAGGCGAGTACTTTGATTTAAAATATATGATTTTATTGCTTACTTGATATTATATTCCTCAATTCTAATTCAAATATAAAAGCTTAAATCTGATATCAGTTGATAGTTTTGTAGCCTCTTGAGTTTTATTACTAAAATGTTTTGATTGCTCAAAGTCGTATTCAAGAAATCTAGAGTCATAACTATCTAAGCAATCTTTTGTTTTATAGACATTGAAGGTAGCATGCACGTACAAGAGATGTATAGCTCAGTTGCAAGCATAGTGAACTTGTTTTTATTTGTGGAATTGCTTAGGACATCCATGCAGTCCAAGACAATGACTATTGTTGTTTTTCTTGATGGTAAGGAGGCTTCCATAAAGTATGAACAAATTTAATGAAGTTTTGGAAGTCTAAGCTAGCAGTAAGTGTTGGAATCGAGTCCATTGGAGATGAAAACGAAATTCTCGAAGATTTTATTAGAGCAGAGATGCAAGATTGTTGAGTATGATTGCAGGTTTGTGGTGGTTTTGAATTGTTGTGGGGTTTGGATCAACATTGATGGTTGTCTTGAGTTCTTGATATTTTGGTGGTTTTGGGTCATTACTTGTTTTTGCTTTATTTGTTTAATGGGAACAGAATAGTACATGGGTGCTTGACGACTGGTTTGTACTGGACTAATTAAAGAATGAAAAATGCAGACTTGACCTTGTATTAAAATGAGCAAAGTAGCAATTCCTGAACGATGTATAGCATGAAAGCCAAAGTCAAAAAATTATGAAAATATTTTAAACATGGTTTAATATACTAATTATATTAATAATAAGCTAAATATAAAGTTTTTACTAGATTTGGATAGTGTAAAAAATATTTTTATGAATTTTCATGCAAATATTTACAATTTAATCTTTGAAGTTTAACTTGTTAAAGAAAATATATACAAGGATAATTTGGTAAAATGTGCATTTAGGTAATCTTATATTCCACCAACCAAACACTGTAATCTTATATTCCTGCCAAATAAACCAAGCAAGTTAATGTAACATTCCCAATAATATGTCAAGTAATGTTATATTCCAGGAATCATATTTCCAAAGGTAATGTTATATTCCATGAACCAAATGCCCTCATTAATGATCCAAGGCCGTCATTAGCGAACAATTTATTATGGCATTAAAATGTAGGTGTTCACCTTGTACTTAATGTTGTTTATTTATTGGTCTGCAAATTGCTTTATCTCATGGGTTCGAACTCCTTCAAATTTAATTGATCGTGATATCTTGGGTCCTCCTTGTGCTAAAACTGTAATAGTTAATTGAGGTTTTGACCTTATTTTAATTAAAAAATGTTTTTAAAAATATTTTTAGAGTTCGATTTAAAATATAAATGTTTAATATACTGTTAAAAAAGTACTTTTAAATAAATAAATAATTTATTTTACATATTATTTAATAAAAAGTATATACATGTGTAACTAATTTTAGGTTTATGGGTTTAATTCAGAGTTTATATTTTAGGGTTAGATTTAATGTTTATAGTTTAAATTTTATGTTTTGGCTTTTAGGATAACATATTTTAGATTTTAGCTTTTATAGTTTAAATAGAAATTGTTGTGACACAACTTATGTGTCAAAATATAAGTTGTTTTTGAATATATTATCTTAAAATAATTAGTAATATGGTCCTTATATAATCTCAAGTGACTTGATTTTGTTAAAAAAATATCGAAGTGCGCTCGTAACAAAATTTACTCTTTTAGCAAAAACTTAAGAATTTAATTTTAAAACACTCAAGAAGTATTTAACAATTTCATTCGTCGTAAATATAAATTAGATAATATCAAAATTATACATTAATTTTGATCAAATATATAATATTTCATGAATTTTAATGTAATTTTGATTTAGTACAAACATACATCATATTGTGGTAATCGTTTTAGTAATTTATGCAAATTGAATCAAATCAAAACACACATTATATAACTATACAAAATAAAATTCATATATCACATTACACTAATTAAAATTCATGTCTAATTTAGGTATTTCTCTTGTATGAATAAAATAATAGATGCAAAAGTTAAATATGAATAAAATTCAATCAAACTTGTGGTGTACGTACATGGTATCATTTTAGTCGTAGATGATAGGGGTGTGCATTCGATCGAATCAAATAAAAAAATTTGAGTTAGTCGTGTTAACGAGTCTTATTTTATTACTCAAACTTTATTTGAATTTTTCAAGTCGAGTTGTTCGAGTTCTACTTAAATTTAATTGTAAATATTTATAATGTTATGATACTAATTTGTTACCGTTAAAACATCTTTCTATAATCATATACGATATACATATATATTTCTTCATAGCTTTTTCATATGCAATATACATATATCATGTAGAATTGAGATATTTGACTCAAACTTAAAAATAAATTCATTAATTATTAAAAATTAGTTATTCGAGTCTTATTTTATAACTCAAATTTTATTTTATTTTTTTTCAAACTAAATCAAATTTATGAAATTTCGTTTTTAATCAATTTTAATCAAATTGTTTTACAATCGAATTGAGTTATAAACACTGATTGACATTAAATTCTAAAATCGATTTGAAACGATGTCTTTCATTTCTTTTTTATAATAATAATAATAATAATAATAATAATAATAATAATAATAATAATAATAATAATAATAATAATAATAAAGTTTTTTCTTCGCAGCATTAATTGCCTCCTTATTTGGTGACCCACATTTAAGACCTCCTCTACCCAAATTCCATCGACTTACAAATAAGAAGAAAAAAACAATTAAATTGAAAACTGAGCTAGAAATTAATTAAAACATATTTATTTTTTCTTTTGTTTTTTCCTTTTTCTATTAACTTGTATAAATTTTTATTAGTAAGTATTTTTTTAAAAAAATCAAATTTTAAATATAATATCACTATAATAATCTTTAAAGGAAAAGGGATCCAATTTGCTATCACCAAACATATTTATTGCTTCTTAATACTAATTTATTATCTTAATAATAAATAGATATAATATGTTTGGTGATGGTGAATTGGATCCCTTTTCCTTTCAAGATAGTGAACCACTTAGAATAAGTAAGCTTTCTATTTATTTTAATGATTCAATACAATAATATATATGGGTTATGATTCACTTACACTGTGTAAAACTCAATTATTTTTACACTTTTTTTGGACCGTTGGATGATGGTAATGAATGGCTAAGATTATTTTCTTATTTTTTTTCAAGCGATAATCTTCATATTTTATACTGCTAATCTCATTCATCCATTCATCCATTTACCTTCATCTAACGATCCAAAACATGTGTAAAATTTTCAAATTTTACATAATGTAAAATCATATCTATCTATCTATATGTCTCATTTCAATAGAGTCCTTTTCTCACATGTTCATCATTAAATAACTTATAGCTGTTCTGAAAGGAAGCTGGACCCATTTTCTTCACACACACACATAAGGAAAAAATGAACTATTTTAATTTTAACCCAAACTTTGAGTTCAAATCATCTTATTTAGGTGTAATAAAGTATGGTTATAAAAGTATAATGTGTTTGGTCGACCATTATAATTTGTAGATCTCATTGAATTGAAAATTATTAGAAATTCTCGATTATATTCTTCATTTTCTTTAGAAAGAGAATTGTCTAATATCAACCAAGCCTAAAACGACATTCATTGCCAATATACCAAAGACTTATTTGACTTCTAATTATACTTTTTAATTCTTAGAGGGTTAACGTAATTACACTCTTCAATTTTTATGAAAATTTATTGGATTATCTAAACTCTACCAGTGCAGAGTTAGGGGGAATTTTGGAGGTTTGCAAAGTGCTTAATTCATCGAGATGGAAGGGGTCACACTCTATCCTCATCGAGTCTGATAGCCAAATGGCGGTCCAATGGGCTAATCACCCCACAACTGCCCCTGCTTCATTTCAAAACGTAGCAAGCCAATGTAAAGAGATGTGCGACTCAAACGGGTGGAGATTACAGTTTGCTTTCAGAGAGCTAAATGGCACTGCCATGGTTTGGCCAGAAAAGGCATAGAGAGGCAAAATGATCTCCTACGCTTTAATGTGTAAATGTGTTAATAAGCCTTAGCATATAAATTAGTATGGGGCTTATAGGAAGAAAGATGTGAGTTTTGCATGTGTTAAGGATATTATAATGGTGCTGGAAGATGTGGGAGTTGCATTGTGTATTTGAAATCCACTCCGGATGCCATCGTGAGAACCTCTGTCAATAAAACAGGGCACTCTTTTTCCCCTATTAGGTCTTAGAAAGAGTTTTTAACGAGGCCTTTAATTTAAAAAATATATATATTTTCATGAAATTATACTATGTTATAACACTTTAAATTACCGAACAATTTCCAAGAGAGAATAGAAAGTGTGCAAAAGATTTGCCTACTCTTATAGTCTTATTCTGTTCATATTATATGTCCAAAATTAAATCGAGTCAAACTCTTAAACTAAGATAAATTCTTTCAATATTATTTATTTTATCTATAAAACTCGAATATAAAACTTTCTTTAAAAACTCTAAATTCCTTATCACACAAACTAACATGAATGAATGGGTTGTATTGAAATCATATGACATGTTATACTTGCTTTAAGTATTAGCTATCTATAAACAAGCCATGAACATGCAACCTATAAGGAGTCGTGGTAGGTTAAACAATCTTCAACTAATCAAGCGACACATTAATTAACACACGGAAACTAAATGAGTGGACTCAGAAAGAATACAGCATTCAGTGATTCACACCAACCTCTCAACCTCCACCATAAATAACATCTCCCCAAAGTCCAAACTCCAACCCACTACATTGGGCAATCAAATTCCCAATCTTTGTTTTGTTCCAATCCCACACATGAATCGAACCTGACGAGTGACTCAAGTGGAAAAGAGATAATGTTTATCTTAAAAAATTTGGGTTCGATCGAACACATGTACGTATGTTGTCAATGGGTTAAGAAAAAGTATAATTAACGAATAAAACTTTGCATATGGGAATTTATTGAGGTAGCAGCTCAACCAACTCTCCCACCACCGTCCCCTTTCCTTTTCTCTTTCCTTTATTTCTGTGGTTAAATATCATCAGATTCATCACAACTTATCATGTGTTCACAGAGTTGAAACAACACACACTTCTTGTTTGCATTTGTTGAGGTCGGAACGTATAATGTCGGTCTCATATGCAGTGAAGGTCGAAGAATCGAGGCCGGGAACCGGGGAAAAGCCGTCTGCCGGGCCGGTTTATCGGTGCATCTATGCTAAGGATGGTCTCTTGGATTTGCCGGACGGAATGCATTCTCCATGGGAGTTCTTTAGGTGAGATATATATATATATATATATATATATATATATATATATATATATATATATAGTTTGCTCATTTCTGCAAAACACTAAAAAAACCTGATCTATTATTTTTATTGATTATTTTTCTTTATTTATATTTTTAAAAGATAAACTCACATTTACATACCAACATTTTCCTGTTAGGAGATAGAACTCTTATGTTATGCTATGTTCATTTTCTTTTTGGAATGATTTTTTTTTGTTTTTTTCTGAACTGATCTTGCAAAGATTTGTTTATATTTTTGGGCTAACGTAAGGTATTATAAATTGTTTATATTTGTTTATTTGTTTCTGAGTTAGTAGTTGCGTTTCATAATAGACTCCAACAAATCGACTAATGAATCGGATAAAGATGTTTTTATAAAAAAATAATTTTTTGGCAACCTAATAAATTGTGTTACTATACTCTAAATACATATTTTGCTAAATTTTGCTCTGTTTTTATTATTAAATTATTATTTTTTCTAGTCCAAAAAAATTTCAGTGTCAATAAATATAATAATCATCTGAAACAAGATATGGTAAAATTATGGTTTTGGTCTTTCTATTATGCCCAAATTTGAGTTTTGGTCCAATATTTTAATTTAATCATAATTAGTTCCTTCAATTTTTTTATAATATCATTAGTGCCAACAAATATAAATTATCTGAACTAATAGGCCAGACGTTTATTAGTTTCTAATATTATTTTTTTTCCTGCAGTGATTCTGTTAAAAGGAATACAAACAATCGAATGCTGGGACGACGACAGACCACAGATTCGAAGGTAATAAAAGGTTCATTGCAAGAGAATAGGCAAAATGCTCCAATATGACAGTAAATTAATGCTCAAAGTTTCCAATTTTGCAGCAACCTGGTCCTTATGTATGGATCACATATCAGGAGGCTTATGATTCTGCTCTCAGAATCGGTTCTGCCATGAGGAACCAGGGTGTCAATCCTGTAAGTAATCCTACTGTTAACTAGTTTAAACACATATTTTCCTTTATAACTTTGTTTATTAATCTGGATATTGACCAACAAAATATTACTGTCATGTTTCCAGGGAGACCGGTGTGGTATCTACGGGTCGAATTGTCCGGAGTGGATCATTTCTATGGAGGTATGCCTTGCCTGGTGACTGGTGCCTATTTTCTGACTATTAAGTGACTTGTGTTGTGTAATTTGTTTGTTTGCCTCTCTTCCACAGGCTTGTAACAGTCAAGCTGTAACATATGTACCTCTATATGATAGTCTCGGTATGGCATCTCTTCTGTGGATACATTTTTCGGTGTAATGATTGGTTTCGATGTGATGATTTATCTGGTTTTACGTTGTCGCAGGTGCTAATGCAGTGGAGTTCATCGTTAACCATGCCGAAGTTAAAATAGCCTTTGTTCAAGAGAACAAACTCCCTTCTGTAAGTTGTCATTGCGAATGATGCAATATGTTTTCGGTTGCATTTCGTTTTAGCTTCATTTCACGATATGCTTTTGATCCTGGACAGATCCTATCATGCCTTCCAGCATGTTGTTCTTACTTAAAAAGTAAGTGCAGGCTCCATTAATTAGGTCCTTTGACATTAAGGTTACCTATTTTCTACAATAAAAGCTTACTAATTGAAGTGTTTATCTTCTATTCTTTAGCCATTGTCAGCTTTGCAAATGTTTCTAGCACACAGAAGAAGGAAGCCGAAGAGCTTTGTGTATCTCTCTTTTCGTGGAAGGAATTCTCCGAGCTGGTAACATGTTTCAACTTTTTCGTGCCCTTAAATTATGTCTCGCTCGAAACGATGTTTCACCGGTTAACTCAAATTTACCGAAAAAAGTTAACCTGTTTTCATAGGGTTCTTTGGATTGCGAGCTTCCACCAAAACAGAAGACTGATATATGCACAATAATGTATACAAGTGGGACAACAGGAGAACCAAAAGGAGTCATTCTCACAAACAGGGCAATCATGACAGAAGTTTTGTCTATAGATCAACTTATAGAAATTACAGACAAACCGGTGAGAAAGCGAACATAAACCCTTCTCATCGTAAAACATCGAATGAAATTGCCATATCTGTAGGATAGAAGTGTTTCGAGTTAGTCCTTGTAATAATGTTGTCAATGGCTTTCTGATATTTCCACTTTGATGACATAACTTGCATTACAGTGTTCGGAAGAGGATACATACTTCTCCTTCCTCCCTCTGGCTCACGTCTATGATCAGATGATGGAAACCTATTTCATCAAAAGAGGTTCCTCAATAGGATTCTGGCAAGGGGTAAGATTTAAGATTGCCATAATCTATACAATTTTCCATACTCTTTTACTCTCTGTAGTATTAAAGCATCTAGTTAAATTCTCATGCTTTACTTGCAGGATGTCCGTTATCTAATGGACGATGTCCAGGAACTAAAACCAACAGTATTTTGCGCGGTTCCAAGAGTTTATGACCGCATATACACCGGTACATATCGAAAACTCATCTTTACGAATGTAACCTCACTTGTTGATACCGGTTGTTGTAAGTTCTAAAGCAGTATCCATGAGACTTGTTGTTGAAGGTATTGTTAACAAAATTGCATCCGGTGGTCTACTTCGGAATAAGTTGTTCCAGTATGCCTATAACTAGTAAGTTTTCTGGTAAACCTTTTGTTTGGTTGTTCGATTTACTTGATTGTGTTAGTCTGCATTCCAACTAATGTAAAAGCTAAAAACAGCAAATTAAGAAATATGGAGAATGGATTTCCACACGACAAAGCATCCCCTCTCATGGACAAACTCGTCTTCGAGAAGGTCTGTTTTTCGATCATGACATCTTTTCCTCTATTCTGATTTGATTTACTTGCTAAAATTTATGTACTTCTTGTAGGTAAGACAAGCATTGGGAGGCAAAGTTCGTATAATGCTATCGGGTGCAGCACCTTTGCCGAGGCATGTGGAGGAGTTTCTGAGGGTCTCTTGCTGCTCTAATTTATCACAAGGATATGGTAATAACTAAAACAAGTGTTCATGAAAAAAATTTCTGCTCAAATTTATCAAAATTTCTCTGTTTTTTTTAATGTAATAGGTTTGACTGAGAGCTGTGGTGGGTGTTATACTTCCCTTGCAAATGTAATGTCTATGATTGGAACTGTTGGGGTTCCAATGACAGCCATCGAAGCAAGGCTCGAATCAGTGCCGGAGATGGGATATGATGCACTTTCTGACGTACCGCGCGGAGAAATATGCTTGAGGGGAAACACCCTTTTCTCGGGTTACTACAAGAGGCAAGACTTAACTGATGAAGTTGTTATTGATTGCTGGTTTCATACAGGTATTAAAGAAATATGCACTTCCTGAATCCTGATCTTATTAACCGTGATTCCTACTGATATAGATATGTTGCGATCGCTGCAGGTGACATCGGCGAATTGCAACCCGATGGAATGATGAAAATCATCGACAGGAAAAAGAACATATTCAAGCTTTCTCAAGGTGAATATGTTGCTGTCGAGAACATTGAGAACACATACTCGCGTTGCCCTCTTATAGCATCGGTACGTTGTTGTACACATAACTGTGTAACCAGTCACACATACTCCAATAAGGCCCTAAAAAGGAGTTTATCGGAACTTTCCAATGTGCAGATTTGGGTTTATGGAAACAGTTTCGAGTCATTCCTGGTGGCTGTGGTAGTCCCTGAGAGGAAGGCATTAGAAGATTGGGCAATGGAACATAATGAACCTACTGATTTCAAGTCCTTATGCGAAAACCCGAAGGCGAGGAAGTACATTTTGAACGAGCTAAACAGCACTGGCCAGAAACATCAAGTATGCAGATAAACACCTCAACATTTTCATCTTCCTTGTTCTGCGATTCATAGAAATTATTTATGGTTTTTCACCAACTGTACTTCCAACAGCTTAGAGGCTTTGAACTGATAAAAGCGGTGCATTTGGAACCCAATCCTTTTGACATGGAGAGGGATATGGTAACCCCAACTTTCAAGCTTAAGAGGCCCCAACTGCTCAAATACTACAAGGTATGCTTTTGTCTAGGGACGATAGTAAGATTTTATGTCAAGAGGTACAAACTATTAGGGAGGTATATTAGAAATTCAGGGATACAAACTTAGATCATGATAGAAAATTCAAAGAAAATATAAAAAAAAGTACACAAACTATACGAGAACTTAAAATTTCTAGAGGTACGACTACCCCTCTAGCACCCTTTCGGTCCATCAAAACAAAGTTGATGGTAATGAGTGAAAGTTCATGTTATTTGCATGGAAATGATTTATATCATATGCCAATCATTATTTGCAGGAGAAAATTGATCAACTTTACAGTGAAGCCAAGGGGCCAAAGGTATGATCAGATCAGTTCAGACCCAGAGAGCAAGAACTTGAAATTCAGATGTGCAGAAACTTGTTTCTGGTTTGTAGTATTTACTTGAAAAGACTGGTGTTATATGTTATAAAAATAAAAAAATGGAGATTATTGTAAGCTTTCTTTGTTATTACTTGCCCTGTAATTATTCCATCATCATCAAAGTGAATTAGGTTAAATTTTATACAATATATTTTGATATATTTAGGTTTCTTTTGAAATTATCGTTTAAAAATATTGAAAAAGTACTAAAATTAAATTTTAATTACGAAGGACATATGACATATTACTCATTGAGTTGACGTGATATTTCATTCCCTTAGTGAGAGGTTGTGGCTGAGTTTTTGATACGTATCAATAACTTTAAGTATTATTTTATAATTTTTGAAAGTTTTGTGACTGAAATAAAAAATAGAACATAGTTTAACAACTAAACAACGTGTAGTTTACATTGTTAATTTGATTTCAAAAGCATTTTCTTAAAAAGTTTCGGATGTTAAAATTTCTGTTTATTTTTAGAGTAATTATATCCACGAGCGCCCTAGTTTCAAGGTCTAGATTTTATAGTTTATGTGCTTAGAATTTAGGGACTATAATTAAAATTGAATGTTTATAGGTTTAAAACCCAAATTCCTAACATATTACCTTAAAACCTAAACCCTAACCTATATACCCTAAATTCTAACCACAATTTCTAAATTCTAAACCCATAAACTATAAACTAAATTTATAAACCTTAAAACTAAGATACTTATAGAAACAAAAAGTTTCTATCGCCAGTACATAAAATGGTTTTCCTATTTTTAATGTCAAAATTGTTTTCTACCATAAAAATAATGTTAAACATATTATAATAAACAATAATGACGAAGACAAAATTTTTGGAAGTAAAATTAAATTATAAAATTTTAGAAAGTTAAAATACATGTTTATGATTTTTTAATTTATAAATATATAAGTTTTAAAGATATAGAATTGAAATGGTCATTTTTTAAGTCTAAAATGAAATGTTATCACCACTTAAGGGCCAGCATGTTTGAATTCTTTTAAGAACTATGAAAGAAATTGTTAAAGTACCAAGTTGATATTTTACGCATAATTTAAGGTAAAAGTAAATATTAATCATTATTGTTAACATGTTACTATTTAATAATGTCAACAATTTAATATAGTAAAAGTTAACAGTAAAATAAGGGTTAATATTTTATACACTAAAAAAAATTTTTTTACAAGCAAGCTTCAAATGATATCACGTGTTATTTTAGGATATTTAACTCTATATACTAAAATTCTAAATGTTAAATCCTAAATTTTAATTCTAAACTTAAAAAGTTAACCATAAACCCTAAAACTCTAACACTAAACTCTAAAAATACATTGCTTAAAGTTTATTAAAAGTTTATGTAATATATTTAAAATTTTATTTTAGTCATCTATTATAAAAAGAGACATTTTAGTATATACAAATTTAAAATCAAATATTTTAGTCCAAAATTTTAAAATTTTAGTTAATTAAATTATTTATTTTGGCTTAAATACTCTTTAAATCCTTCTCAATTTTAAAATTTTAAATATACTACAAAAAAATTCTAGCTGAAATACTGGGATAATAATATTGAAAGAAATTGTTGAAATGTGATGCATTTAGGGACATTCGCATGATTTTATGTAAGGGGATGAACCTATAAAATTTTAAGGAGAAAACTTATAAAATTTTAAGAGGATAAAAATAAATTTTTAATAAAAATACATAAAAAATTTAAATTATATACAAATTCTAAATTTTTAGAGTTTAGTCACCCCTCGGTCTATATCTATTAATATATTCATGATTATTTGTACGTCTAAATATATTATTACAATACTATAATAAAGTCGTCATTTTTTTTCCCGACGAAATTAAAAACTCATTGGAAGAAGTGATTTTTCCTACATGACCAATTTGGTGAGATCCTACTGGGTGTCTAACCCGACCATGCCGCAGATTTTATTTGAGCAAATAATCTATAAATTTTAACCTAATTATTTTAAGACGAATCAATAACGTATTGATGACGTAAACACACTTGAAGTTTTGATCATCTCTTAAACAGTCAACCCCAGTCCTCTGTTTCCGAGCAGCTTCTTTTCTTCTCCACCGCGTTGACGTGGGAAACAACAATGAATATGTCTACCCAACCCAGTCATCTCTCCAGTCCCCATCGTTTACTGCCAACACAAGACTCCGTCATTTTCACAGTTCTTTATTGTTTCCTTTGCACTCCCATTTTCCTGGAAACTTCCCACTTTACCGCTCTTTCAGCAATGGTTTAGGTGATGAAAAAGAAAATGAACTTGGGTTTTGTTTAATTGTTTGAACGAGTTATTAACTCACTGTTATTCTGGTTTGCTTCATGGTTTGTTTGAGATTGTTTTGGAATGAGTAATGGCTGGGATTCTAAGAAAAATTATTCCTGTTGGGAAATCATCTTCTGCTAAAGATGATTATGACGATGATGATTGTAACGTTGAATACTCATTTGCTAGTGAGTACCATGGTCCTCCGGTCACTTTTGATATCCCCAAAGCAGTTCCGGTGGACGTTGACCGACTCCCTACGGCTGCTCCGGTTTCATCTTCCTATGTCTTGACTGATATTTCATTGCCTGTTATCCAACCACTTGTCAAGGCCAAACCAGTGACCAAACACAAGACAATTGGTTCTGAACCTAACTCGGCTCCAATACTATGCGAATCTGATACAACTGAATCAGTGTTGAGCTCACCTTCAGTTTCATCATCTGAGGTGTTTTCTCAAAAAGGGGAGAATGGGACTACTCGCCATGTCAAGAGACCATCTGTTGTAACTTTCCGTGATCCGGAGTCATGCGACGTGCTTCAAGAAGAGTCGAACTCGAACCGTTCCGAGACGGAAAGCATCTGTACCGCTGCACAATCGATTGCGAGGAAGGGGACAAAAGGGTCATGTTATAGGTGCTTAAAGGGGAACATGTTTACAGAGAAGGAGATTTGCATTGTTTGTGATGCTAAGTTTTGTTATAAGTGTGTATTCAGAGAAATGGGGTCGATGCCGGAGGGAAGAAAATGTGTTACTTGCATAGGTAAGAAGATCAACGAGTCGAAGCGAGCAAGTCTCGGAAAATGTTCCAGGATGCTCAAGAGGTTGCTCAATGAGTTGGAAGTTCAACAGGCAATGAGTTCCGAGAAGACTTGCAAGGCAAACCAGCTACCGCCTGAGCTGGTTGTTGTCAATGGAGAGCCTCTGAATGAAGATGAGTTGCATGTTTTGCAGACCTGCCGAAACCCGCCAAAGAAACTAAAACCAGGACTCTATTGGTATGACAAAGTATCTGGATTTTGGGGAAAGGTAAACTAATAACTAAACTTTTCCTGTTTCTTTCCTTACAAGTAATCAAAGTTTGATTCTCTTCCATTAAAATTGAACTTACTGCTCTGTTAAATAATCAGGAAGGACAAGGGCCTTGTCAGATTATTACTGCACAGCTCAGTGTTGGAGGACAAATCAAGGCTCATGCTAGCAATGGAAATGCGAAAGTAATTGTAAATAACAGAGAGATTACAAGAAATGAGCTGTGGATGCTGCAGGTTATTCTTGATGTACATGATTGAGTTCTTTTAAATTATGGTTTTTGAGACATGTAAGTTCAGCGTCAATCTGTTAAATGTATATTTTCAGATCGCCGGGGTTAATTGCGAAGGAAAACCTAGTTTTTGGCTAAGTGCGGATGGATTGTACCAGGAAGAGGGTCAGAATAATGAAAAGGGACCTATATGGAAGAAGGTATATTTGTGTAGGGATGTGCATACCGCATAAGCATAATTATTTTCTCTTATGCCATGTACTTGGTAATAACATGGATGTTGTACATGTACCTTATTTTCAGACACGAGTTAAGCTTTTTTGCGCTCTCTTGTCTTTGCCGGTTCCTCCTAATGCCGTAAACCCTGCTGGAGAAGGTGCCGGCCAGAGAACCCTGGAGCAGCAAGTGCTTCATAAACTTCTTCTAGTTGGCTATCAAATGTCAGGCACAAGTACAATATTTAAGCAGGTAATGAATTTATGACTAAAGTCTTTGGTTTCATAACACTGGAAATGAAGAATAGGCTGTCTAAGTGAAACATCGAATTTTGTTACTCGCTTATTGCAGGCCAAGATTCTGTATAATGTTTCTTTCTCGGAAGATGAACGCCGAGATATCAAATCGATGATTCAAAGAAATTTGTATGGCTATCATGCTATATTGCTCAAAGGGCGAGAAC
>JAGYYJ010002003.1:0-19344 GCA_019671005.1 Hibiscus mutabilis
CATCAACAGAAAGATTTACATGTTGAGGATAGGGAGGAAGGCGAGATGGCTGAGGAGGTAACTGCAAAAGATAGAGTCTGCTGTCGAAGATCTGATGCGCAATCTAGATCAGTTGGTGAAAAATGATGATATCTCAGTAGGTACTATTGTTGAGCAGAAAGATGAACCTCAACAGGCACTAGAGGAGTTCAATGACAAGGAGTTCCCTACTTTGCAGGAGTCCCGAAAGAAACAGAAGAAAGGTAGGGGTAGACCACCTAAGGAGAATAGCTTGACTGGTTCTCTTTCAGTTTTGACAGCTTTAGAGGCAGCAACTAAGGAATCTAGGGCTGCTTCTCAGGGTGTGAGCAATCTCTTGAATAAAATGAAAGCTAAAAAAAGAAAAATATTGAGAAATCTAAAGCTAAAGAGGTTGTTGATCGGGGATCAGCAGGAGGTAATTCAACTTTAACTTCTCAATTACTTTGTTCTTTTGGAATATAAGGGGTTTCAATAACCCTCGAAAATAGGATAAAGTTCTTAAAAGATTACAGAATTTAGATGCTGATATTGTTTGCTTGTTAGAAACAAGAGTTAGACAACCTAAATCTCTTGATATCTTCACTAGGTTGTAGGATGACTGGGGATACTGTCATAATTACTCTGAAATTGAAAATGTAGAATCTGAATTTTATGGAAAAAAAAATATGTTTTTCTGTGCAGTATATTTTTAATCAATCTATTACTATTAGGGGTAGTCTTTATGGTAAGAATGTTCTAATTACGGGGTCTATGGTAGTAATGATAGAGTGAATAGGAAAGCTCTGTGGGAGCAATTGAAGGTTGTTCATTCTAGTGTTGGTTATTCTGCATGGATTATAGAGGGCGACTTTAATATTTTTGCTCCTGCTTCTGAGAGTTCAAATTATGAAAGACTGGGGGATTATATAACGAGAAAAACTTGTGTAAACTTTAGTTTGCGCAGACCTTTTAGTTTTAGGGGTTAGGGGTTTAGTTTAGGGTTTAGATTTTAGGGGTTTGGGTTGTAAGGTTTAGAATTTAAGGTTAGTGTTTAGAATTTAGGATTTAGGGTTTGGGGTTTATTTTTTAAGGTTTAGGTTTAATTTTGATTTATAGTAGAAATAGGTAGGCAGCCTATGTATCAAATTTAAACCCTTATATAACAGCTGATACGATAAACTTAAAAGGTAGTTTAGAAGATTTGAAGCTCATTGACCATCTTTTTGCTGGTCCTGTTTTTACTTGGTCTAACAAATAGGATAAAACATTCTTAGCACGTAAATTGGATATGATTCTTATTAATGCTAATTGGATAAATGAGTTTCCAGGTTCATATGTGGAGTTTCTAGCTCAAGGTGTGTCTGATCATTGCTCTGGGATGGTTTGGCCTCTAAAAGACAATCAGGCTAATCGACCTAAGCCTTTTAGATTTTTTAACTTTTGGATTAAGTATCCTGATTTTAAGAGTCTTGTCCATAGCTCTTGGCAAGAGGAAGTTATAGGAGGTCCAATGCAGGCACTGTTTAAAAAATTGAAAAGGCTCAAACTCAAGCTTAAGGAGTTTAACAGAAAATATTTTGCTGATATTACTGGAATGGTGGAAATGAAGAGAAGGCAGATTGAAGTACAACAGTTGGTTAATATGGATTCTAGAGATTTGAGGGATATAGCATCTGAGAAGCAGCTTCAGATTGAATAATGGGATTTGGAAGCAGCAGAAGTCTCTTTTTATAAGCAGAAATCAAGGATCCAGTGGCTCCAGGAAGGTGATCAAGGCTCAAAGTTTTTTCATGATGCCGTCAAAATTAAGAAAAAACGAAACACCATACGGATGTTAATTGATGATCAAGGTAAGAGGCTTGAAACATTTGAAGAAATGTCGACTGAAATGGTGAATTTCTTTACCAATTAATTGGTAAGAAAGACAATATGGTTAAAGGCTGTGATATGGAGATTCTAAAGGGTTTGCTTCAGCTAACTTTGCCAGCCAATGCCTTTGAAGAATTATGTAGAGAGGTACTGCTTTGGAGATTAGGGAAGCTTTGTTCACCTTGGGAAAAGATAAAAGTCCTGGTCCTGATGGCTTTACTGCTGGTTTTTTTCGAGCAGCTTGGGCCACAGTGGGGGAGGATTTTATTCAAGCAATTAAGTATTTCTTCATCAGTTCCTCTATTTTTCCTGCTTTCAATGCTATTACTGTTGCATTGGTTCCTAAGATAGCCAATGCTTGTAGAGCAAAGGAATTTAGGCCAATTTCTTGTTGTTTCGTAGTTTACAAGACAATAACGAATATTTTTAGTGAATAGATTGGCACCTTGCTTCCCTGGACTAGTGTCATTGAACCAGTCTACTTTTATTAAGGGAAGATCTCTTTCGGATAACACCTTGTTGGCCCAAGAATTGGTGAAATGTTACTCTCGGGGCACCTTGTCTCCTAGATGTGAAGGTGGATCTTCAGAAGGCCTTCGATTTCATAGATTGAGATTTTTTGATGAGTGTATTAGAGGCTATGGGATTACCTGCTATTTATATAGGATGGATTCGAGCTTGTGTGAGTATATCTCTATTATCAGTATCTTTGAACGACAGTTTAGAGGGTTATTTTAAAGAAGAAAGGGGGTTAGACAGGGGATCCCTTGTCCCAATATTTCTTTGTGATGGCTATGAACGTGCTGTCTTTATTGCTTAATTATGGAGCTGCAAATGGTGTCTTTGGTTATCATCCAAAGTGTAAGAGAGTATCCCTTACTCACTTAAGCTTTGCTGACGATCTGCTCATATTTTGTAAGGGGACCTTGGATTCAGTGATGGGAGTTAAAAGTATCCTAGAGCTTTTTTATAAAATGTCAGGTCTTAAGTTGAAAGTGTTTAAGACCGAGCTTTATGTTTCTGGGATAACAGCTGAGTGCTTAGAGAGGATTAAGGTTAGCACATGATTTCAGATTGGCAAGCTGCCAGTTAGATATCTTGGTGTTCCTTTGGTGACTAAGAAATTGACTGAGAAGGATTGTTCTGTTCTTATTGATAAAATCAAGGCTTAGCTGGGGCAATGATCTTCTAGGAAGTTGACTTTAGAAGAAGACTGTAATTGATTAAGGCTGTGCTGTACAGTATTGCTAATTACTGGTGTCAACAGCTGGTTCTTCCCAAGTTTGTGATCTCCAGAATTGAGCAGTTATGTTCTCTTTTTTTGGAAGGGGGTGACACTTCTGCAAGAGGAGCTCGTGTGGGATGGCAGCAGATTTGCACTCTCAAATCAGAAGGAGGCTTGGTTTGAAGGACTTGGCATGTTAGAATAAGGTTTGTTTGCTGCAGCTCCTGAGAAATATCCTTGCTGGTGAAGGATCATTGTGGGTTGCTTGGATCAATGAATATGTGCTAAAGGGTCTTACCTCCTGGCAGGTGGAGAGTAAGGCTCATCATAGCTGGATTATTAAAAAATTACTGAAACTGAGAAGTGAGGCTGCAAGTGTTTTTTTTTTTTTTTTTTGCAGTTACAGATTGGACAGTAGTTAATTCCCGATGGATTTCGGAGGAAATAAAATATGAAAGAAGTCGAGTTGTGTGGCATAAGTTGATTTGGTTCCCGATGCATGTTCCTAAATATGCTATCATTGCATGGATGGCCGTGTTGGACAGATTGCCCACCAATGATAGGCTTTTGAGAATGGGGATGAATGTGGTTGACATCTGTAGGTTCTATGGTGAGGCAGATGAAGCAAGAAACCATATTTTTTCGAATATGGTTTTACCAGAGATATTTGGATAGCTATTCTAAGGCTCTGTCAGATTAGAAGAGAAGTAAAAGATTGGGATAGGGAGATAGCCTGGGCTGCAGAGATGCTTAAGGTAAGTTTTTACTTGTATATATTCTTAAGCTAGCTTGAAGTGCATATATTCATACTATGTGGTTGGAGCGTAATGCTAGACATTTTGAAGGTAGAAATAGAAGTGTTGATGAGTTAATTCTTTGTATCAAGGACATAGTGAAAATTAAGTTTCATGATAAATGTATAGATAGGCGAGACACTGTGAATATGAGGCTTTGTATAGACTGGGAGATCTAATTACCTTATACGGTTGTAATTTTTTAGTAGCATTTTTTCTGCATGAGGAATACAAAACAATATAATCATATTATAGTATATGTTTATTAATCTTAATATTTTGTTAAGTACACACATGATACAAATAAATTGCCAAACTCGAATATATTAGAAATAATGTAACCCCTAAACCCGACCCAAAAGAAATAGGTCGAATCTAGGAAGTTGCGTTTGAAAACTTTTCCCTCAAGAAATTAAATTTTAAAGATTATACTTTAAATTAAAAAGAATACATATAATGATAATTTAATAAATATCTTATAATAAATAATTTAGCAAATGTCATAATTAATATCCAAATATATAATAAAAACATATGAATAAAAATCATAGTAGATGAATGCTAAAAATAATCTCAAAACATAATTAGTCTCAAAGTATGAATTTACATCAATGTCTTAAAATATTAATCTGAATAACCAAAAATAGTTTCGTACTCAATAATAAAATAACCGGATAAAATGTGAGATCCTCCAAGCACCACGTCGTCTAAAGTCTAAAGATATCTGTAAGAGAAAACTATAAGGGAGTAAGCTAAAGAGCTCAATGTGTCTCGGAAGTGCAAGAAATCATAGTCATAAAACATAGTGATATTTTCTTAAGAATCTTTAAAACATAAAACAAATTGTACAATATCACAAGCGAAATGCAATGTACCTAATTACGTCCGCCAAAGATGAAGAAGGTTTCCATAACTTCCTTGCTACGTCCGCCAATTCGAAGTGGAATTCAGCCCGAATGGTAAAACCACTTAACTTCTTCCGTACAAATCACAACTCATACTCATACATTTATGATATTTAAAACTCAAATTTCATGCACAATTTCATAAATCTGATATTCCATAAACATACTTCATAAATCATAATTCATAAATCCTGGTTTCCATAAATTTTGATGTTTCATAAATTAAATATTTCATAAATCATAATTAAAAACACATTCTAAAATTATATGCATACGATGTCAACCATACAAGACATAGTACAAATCATAATCAAACAATGTATAAAACCATATAAAAATCATTTATTTATAGCACTGTAAGAAAACACACCTTAGCCGAAGCAAACTCAACTTACAGAATGACGAGTTTCTCATAATCAAAAGTAAGGGGTCCAGCTGTATTGGTACCTATGAGAATAATCCTACGATAACACTACTACTATTATCACTATGATTAAAGAATTTTTTTCTATATACTTATTTAACGAAATTTAATGATACAAGAATACTTATTTGATTTGAATAGTTGATCTTCAAATCAACCGAAAATATAGTTGAATTGAGCGGTACCAAAGACTCAGCGAGATTTGATCGAATTAAATAAAAAAAGAAAAGCAAAGGAATGAGTTTCGAACAATTTGATAAAGGAGAAATTGCTGCGACAGAGGTGAAGAAAAACAAGTTGAACACATAAACAAATCTTTGGATAAATTATAAGGTAAGCCCTTATTCTTTTCTAGGGTTCTCAAAGCAGGTATCTAATATTAGTTTTTATAAAAAAATGTCATTGAATTTGTTTAAAATTTAATTAATTTCCAAATTTCTTAATTAGGTTCCATTTGAAAATTCTCAATTTCTAAGATTTTGAATTTAGAGATTTCAAAATTAAGTTTTTGAATTGGGGTATTTTTAGGTGTTACAAATAACATTTTCGATTAGCCACATTTTATTAAATAAAGATAAAATATAGATATAAAATGTTAAAATAAAAACAATTTTTTATTATAATACTAATAAATACTCTATCAAAATAAAATAAAATAAAGAAAATTTTTTGATACATAGCCTTTTAGTTTTAGGGGTTAGATTTTTAGTTTAGGGTTTAAGGTTTAGGGGTTTAGGTTGTAAGGTTTAGAATTCAAAGTTAGTGTTTAGAATTTAGGATTAGAAATTTAGGATTTTGGTTTTTATAGTGTAAATACACAGGCTTGTGAAAAATTAATTTTATACAGTCTGTCTATTAAAGTTTTACCCATAAAATAAATATTATTTTTACAAGTTAAATGAAAAGGTTAGATTTTGCACAGTACTTACAACTGTTAGAGTCGTCAAAAAGACGCACTTGCAGGCAGCCATCATTAACAATTGGAAGTGACAAACAGAGATGTTTCCAAGTAATTCTTCCACTGGGATTTGCAAATTGCAACCAAAAGGCAATGCTAAAGGTCAAAGCTAATGCGTTCCAGCAAATCAAGTTTAGAAATTTGATTTCCCCCCTCAGATTGTTGTATTTAAAACAATTTAGGTTTAAGCTTTAAAAACAATATCAGAGACACAATCATAAATTCGGATATAGATAATAAAAGAGATACAGATGTACTTAAAAAGTTGCTATAAGTTGGATTTGATCTGTTAATTTTTCTGCATAAAAATATAATATACTCTTTCATGTTTACTCAAAATGGAAACACAAACAGCTTGGATGATTTAAGACAAGAGGAGCGGCTAAAGATCTCAAAGTATTTTGCTTGGGAAAAGCCACCGTAAGGGTGGTGTAAACCGAATTCTGACGGTGTTAGATCAAAAGATACGGGCATGCATGGCAACGGCTGGCGGTATTATTAGAGACACCGAGGGATAATAGCTATCAGGATACTTGGGAAAAATTTGGATGTTTCTTGGTGCTAGTCTGCTAGACAACTGCATGATCATCACGAGCAGGTGAAATTAGCCTGTGGGTTAAGAATATATAATGTATCAGAATCTAAGAAATTGGAAGAAAAAATGGTGAGGGTTTTCTAGAAGATGGAGAGATTCCAACGAGTTCTTTACCTAACGATTGCAACTTTTGCTTTGGTTTTAAGTTCTTTCACCCCCAAGCCTGTTCCTCGCGTTTTTTTCTTCTTCTTTTATCACCATTTTTGCCACCAAACTTATTTAATGCAAATCCATGTAATGGCTATTTCCTTCTCTGAGTTTATTGCATTACAGTATAAGTTTGGAAATTTAATAGACAAACAAATGAAGGAAAAAGGAAAAGAAAATGATGGAAACAGACAGATGGAAGGTCATTGAAGGTTGAAGCTTTAGCTTGTAAAAGCAGGGAGATAAGGGGCAATGGACCAATGGCAGGTAGTTGAAGAAAAAAAAACACAAGAAAGCTTTGCTTCAAGGCAATGTAGACTCTGCAACAAACGACACTGTCCCTTAATGCACATGTTCAGCTCCCGACAAAACTATATTTCATCCCTTCTCTCCTTTGTCTTGTTCCTCATTCATTCATTGATTCCCTCTCCCATCTTCTCCAATGGAAGCCAGTGCTGGACTTGTCGCCGGCTCACACAACCGCAATGAACTTGTCGTCATTCATGGCCATGACGAGGTAATAAAGAAAGAGCATCAGTTTTGTGAAACAGTTTGCTTAAACCCCATTCTTTTGTTTTAGTTGATAGATGGATTATTGATTGTGTTCTTGGTGCATTCAGCCTAAACCTCTGAAGAACTTGGATGGCCAAGTTTGTGAGATTTGTGGAGATGAAATCGGGTTGACCGTCGATGGAGATCTTTTCGTGGCCTGCAATGAGTGTGGTTTTCCTGTTTGTAGGCGTTGTTATGAGTATGAAAGAAGGGAAGGGAGTCAACAATGTCCTCAGTGCAAAACTAGATACAAGCGTCTCAAAGGTATTGTCATTTAGACATTCATATTCCAGCCGCCATTATTTTTTCTAACAAGTGAGCTGTAAATCTATACTCTTTTTTCTGGTTTGATTCTGTGGTGAAGGGAGTCCTAGAGTGGAGGGAGATGAAGAAGATATTGATGATATCGAACATGAATTCAAAATCGATGATGAACAAAACAAGCATAGGAATATTGCAGAATCGATGCTTTATGGGAAGATGAGCTATGGGAGAGGCCCTGAAGATGATGACAGTTCTCAAATCCCCTCCAGGTTTAGCTGGTATCCGATCGAGGCCGGTAAGAAAAGTTATTTGCATGTAACTGACATTCAGCAACAACATGAAAATTATATCCCAATTGCCATGAAAATCCTTCATAATAATGGCATCGTTCTTTCTGTTTGTTGCAGGTGAGTGGGGAATTCCCAGTAGGAAACTCTCTTGCTTATGGGGAACATATGTCAAATTCTTCCCTCCATAAACGAGTTCATCCATATCCCACGTCTGAACCTGGTATGTTTAATCTTGTATTATCTAAAAGTAATTTTTTTGCATAAATTATCTGATTTCTTAACCACAAAACAAAGTTTCAAGTTTTCAAACAAATTGACTATGCATATATGTATATATATTGGCAAACTAAAGGAAGTGCAAGATGGGATGAAAAGAAAGAGGGAGGATGGAGAGAAAGGATGGATGATTGGAAAATGCAGCAAGGAAATTTGGGTCCTGAAAATGATGATGCCTACGATCCTGACATGGCAATGTAAGTATTTATTGCTGTTATATGCCGACATGGGAAGAAACTTGAATGTGCTTTCTCATGTAAAACCCTCTTACAGGCTTCATGAAGCTAGGCAGCCATTGTCAAGGAAGGTGCCAATTGCATCCAGTAAGCTCAATCCTTATCGTATGGTGATCGTGGCTCGTCTGGTTATCCTTGCTTTCTTTCTCCGCTATCGAATTATGAACCCGGTGCATGATGCAATTGGGCTGTGGCTAACTTCTGTGATCTGTGAAATCTGGTTCGCCTTTTCATGGATCCTTGATCAGTTCCCAAAATGGTTCCCTATTGACAGCGAGACGTATCTCGATCGCCTTTCCCTCAGGTAAACAGATTTTACAAAGTTCTAGCAACTCTTAATTGATTATTTTTATCCATAATCAAACACATAATGCTTGATGCAGGTATGAGAGGGAAGGTGAGCCCAACATGCTTGCTCCGGTCGATATCTTTGTCAGTACGGTGGATCCACTGAAAGAACCCCCTCTAGTAACAGCAAATACAATTCTATCCATCTTGGCCGTGGACTATCCGATGGATAAGATCTCTTGCTACATTTCTGATGATGGTGCTTCCATGCTTACTTTTGAAGCGTTGTCCCAAACAGCTGAATTTGCTAGAAAATGGGTGCCATTCTGTAAGAAATTCACTATAGAGCCCCGAGCACCAGAGATGTACTTTAATTTAAAGGTTGATTATCTCAAGGACAAAGTCCAGGCAACATTCGTGAAGGAGCGTCGAGCTATGAAGGTTTGTATATATGAACTCCCGAAGAAAAAAATCTGAGTTTTAAATTGTAGTGAGTTAATCTTTTCAATTTTCATGGTGCTTAACAGAGAGAATATGAAGAATTCAAGGTTAGGACAAATGCACTTGTAGCCAAAGCCCAGAAGGTTCCTTCAGAAGGGTGGATCATGCAAGATGGGACACCATGGCCAGGAAACAATACCAAAGATCACCCTGGTATGGTTCAAGTATTTCTCGGTCAAAGCGGAGGCCATGATACCGATGGAAATGAGCTTCCTCGCCTCGTTTATGTATCTCGAGAGAAAAGGCCTGGTTTTGCGCATCACACGAAAGCCGGTGCCATGAATGCCCTTGTAAAGATCTTAAGCATTTATTAACTTCTGTTTCATTCTAGTTTCCCCTTCATTTCTAAGGCCTAACTTTTATGTGCTAATAATTCTGTTAATCTATGCAAAAATTTCAGGTTCGTGTTTCTGGGGTGCTTACAAATGCCCCTTTTATGTTGAACTTGGATTGTGACCATTATATAAATAACAGCAAGGCTGTAAGAGAGGCTATGTGCTTCTTGATGGACCCTCAAATTGGAAGAAAGGTTTGCTATGTCCAATTCCCTCAACGGTTCGATGGTATTGATAGGCATGATCGATATGCCAATCGAAACACAGTTTTCTTTGATGTAAGTGCAGCAAAAGATCTACTTTTCAAACTTTTTGAAATGGCCAAATGGGACTTCATGCTTGTTTTTGTACACTATAAGATGATATAGCAGTTGATAAATGAATCAAACTCTTAACTCTTGTTCTCTGGTTTATGCAGATTAACATGAAAGGTCTAGATGGTATACAAGGTCCCGTATATGTCGGCACTGGGTGTGTTTTCAGAAGGCAAGCTCTATATGGTTACGAACCTCCGAAGGGGCCTAAGCGCCCGAAGATGGTAACATGTGGTTGCTGCCCTTGCTTTGGACGCCGTAGAAAGGATAGAAAGCATTCAGAGGATGGTGGAAATGCAAATGGTCCAAGCCTGGAAGGTGGTTAAAATGACATTTTATTCTTGTCTTTCAATTTCAAGCAGCTGCCTTTTTTGTTTATGCACTAACTTCAAAATCTTTTGTTTAATATACTAAAAGAAACCGAAGATGACAAGGAGTTCTTGATGTCCAACATGAACTTTGAAAAGAAATTTGGACAGTCGGCCATTTTTGTAACTTCAACCCTTAAGGAACAAGGTGGTGTCCCTCCTTCCTCAAGCCCTGCAGCTCTGCTCAAAGAAGCCATTCATGTAATTAGTTGTGGTTATGAAGACAAAACAGAATGGGGAAGCGAGGTACTTAATGCCAACCACTTGAAATTTCATATGACATTCCCACTTTGGATTTAGAAAGAAGAATTCACGTTTTTAAGTTTAAACATTAATCCGACTTTTGTACCTTCCGCATGTGCAGCTTGGCTGGATTTATGGCTCAATTACAGAGGATATTCTAACAGGTTTCAAGATGCACTGCCGTGGATGGAGGTCAATATATTGCATGCCAAAGTTGCCTGCATTCAAGGGTTCAGCTCCCATCAATTTCTCAGATCGTCTCAACCAAGTCCTTCGATGGGCGCTCGGTTCTGTTGAAATTTTCTTTAGTCACCACTGACCCGCATGGTATGGCTTTAAGGGAGGAAAGCTGAGGTGGCTCGATTTGCATATGTCAACACAACCATCTACCCCTTCACATCTTTACCACTCCTTGCCTATTGTAGCCTTCCAGCAATCTGTTTGCTTACTGACAAATTTATCATGCCACCGGTAAATAAAAGATTCTCCTTTAATCGTTCAAAGTATAGATTAAATACCTTATCCGCTAACTTGTTCTTATTCGCTCCTGCAACAGATAAGCACCTTTGCAAGTCTATTCTTCATTGCCTTGTTTCTTTCAATCTTTGCAACTGGTATTCTTGAGCTAAGGTGGAGTGGAGTAAGCATCGAGGAATGGTGGAGAAACGAGCAATTTTGGGTCATTGGTGGTATTTCAGCACATCTGTCCGCCGTTATCCAAGGCCTGTTGAAGGTTCTAGCTGGTATCGACACTAATTTCACTGTCACATCCAAGGCAACAGATGATGAGGAGTTTGGAGAATTGTATGCCTTTAAATGGACAACCCTCCTGATTCCACCAACCACAGTCTTAATCTTCAACCTAGTAGGTGTTGTTGCTGGCATCTCGGATGCCATAAACAATGGATACCAATCCTGGGGACCTCTCTTTGGAAAGCTCTTCTTCTCTTTCTGCGTGATTGTCCATCTCTATCCATTCCTTAAAGGACTGATGGGGAGGCAAAACAGGACACCAACCATTGTGGTTATATGGTCAGTGCTATTGGCTTCAATATTCTCCTTGCTTTGGGTTTGAATCGACCCCTTTGTGTTGAAAACCAAAGGACCGGACACCACAATGTGCGGCATCAACTGTTGAAAAATTCATTCAGCTTGGTTCTCCAGATTATGCATGTACATTCTTGCTCATACGAGTATATGGTATGTGATGTATGAACAAAAAATGGGGAGATGCACGTGAAAGAATAAAATTAAAGTGAAAAGTTTTGTGTAGTTATTTTCCCCTTTTCCCCTTTGGAGTTGGGACTCGGGAAAGATGTCCGTTGAATTTTTTTAAGTAACTCTAGTGTTAAAAGACTGGCTTAGTTAACCAACGGGGATTGGTTTTGGTCCTAGTAGTAAGCAGCTTGGTATCGCTCAAGTAAATATCGAGTTCGAGGCTTTGTATATGCAGAAAATTCTCGTTGGGAGACTCACACACCAAAATTAGTTGTGCGACGCGGGGCGGTGAGGATTAGTCAGGGCAAAGCCCTCGCGAACCTTATGTCAAGCAAATTCATTGGAAATTGTTACCAACAACAAAAATACGTCAATGAAATTGAGTAACAAAGAATTTTCCAGTCTATATAGCATCCTCTAAGAAGTAAAAAATTGCAAGAAGAACAACTCTTTCTGAAACTGTGGTTCCAAAAATCTGTTTTCTTCGAGGGCACAAGGAAACAAGAAGCGTCAGACTGATGAAAATCTAAAGATCGCCAAAGCTTGAGCTCATGTTGAACAACTGAATGGTCTGAGTATTTATGGATTCTCCTAGTTCTATAGTTAGAAAACCATTCAACTATAGAACATAGGTAAGGAATGTGAAACATTATGTTAATTGCATTTAACCTTGGCAAATTGATTCTAACCTAATTGACTGGTGGGCTTGAATGGCATGCCTCAAATGGACGATAGCATTCAATCTTGATTTGCTTCTTTCTCCCAACTATTATTAATGAGCTGAATTGTTGTTCCTTCACCAATAGTCCCCACAAGAACACAGACCATCTTTAAAATGATGGAACCGATTAGCATCCTTAACCACAATGACTCTCTCAGTAATCTTGGATATAAATTTAGTAGCAGTATGGCAATCTACACAAACTCCAAGATTCTTAAAAATTCTAATTTCAGTTCCAGGGTCTGTAGCAATAATGCCAAAAGGCAATGGCCAATTTCTCACTGTGAACATTTATCACTAGCTCTTGCTCTTCCTCTTCAACATCATGTAATGCAGTTTCAGTCTCTGTCTGAAACCCCGCCTCCTTCATTTTCCTCATTGGCATTTTACTGTTACTTTGCGTTTCAATAAATAATAATTTCCATACCTTAAAAAATTAGGGATGCACAACCTTTTTATAAATAGAGACAAATGGTATAATTTTTTCCACAACAAGACAAATGATAGAATTTGAGGACATTTATTTCCACATGTTTTCCTATAAATTCAATTTTTTTTCTTAATTTAACTTAAAAGAAAATCACCTTTTGTCTTAGAATTTTGTCACTTATATATATATACATATGATATTTTGTCATATTCACGACGTGAATAAAAAGAAACAATTTTTATAAAAAAAAGTTATAAAAATGTATCTGATAAATTAATGAATAAAGTAGTAAAAGAATTATATACAATTATATCAATTATGTATTTGATCCTAATTCTTTTTAAAGATATAATAAAAATACGGAAAATACCATTATAAGTTTATTAATTAATTTATTTTGAAGGCATAATAAAATTATTTATTATTATTTAAGAAGCTATTAGTTTAATAGAGATGAAGAATTGGAGATATATAGAAAAAAAAAGTAATCATTTTATTATTTATCTTTTGAAATTGGCGTTCAAAAGGTCATATACTCCTGAGGTTTAAGGGAGGTTCCTTTCTTCTTCGTTCTTCACCGCCCTGAGAATTCCTCCTTATCTCTCCAACAACCAAACATGGCTGCCACTGTCTCACTGTCCATAACTCAATACCCGACATATTCGAACCCTCCCATACCCCTAAAACCACACAAAAAACCCCTTCTTTTCCTTCAAAAGCACTCCTTTCCTTCTCTTATTTTCTCGTTCCCTTTCCAATTCAGTCTCAATTCGCATTCGAACCCACATCGTTTCCACCTTTTATACGACTCCATCCACGACAACTCCATCGAAAACCCAACCAATTTCCTCTTACCCAATGCTCACAGCCGCCAAATTCTTTCCCCAGATTCTGCCCCAAGGATATTTATCCAAGACCCACCTTGGATATCAACTTTATTTTTGAAAGGGCTTTACAAAATGACCAACCAGACTGTCAAAATAGAGCACAAAGAGATCGAGAAAAGGAAGTATAATTTGCTTAGGAGGAGACAAGTGAAGGAAGAGACTGAAGCTTGGGAGAAGATGGTGGAAGAATATAGGGAACTGGAAAGGGAAATGCGTGAGAAGAAATTGGCTCCCAATTTGCCGTACGTCAAAGGGTTGTTTCTGGGATGGTTTGAGCCTTTGAGGGAGGCAATTGCGAGGGGACAAAAAGTTCAGAAAGGAAAAAGCAAGAAGCTGAGAGCGGCTTATGCCCCGCACATTGATTTGTTACCGGCGGATAAAATGGCCATCATTGTTATGCATAAGATGACGGGATTGCTTATGAGAGCTGAGGAAGATGGGTATGTGCAGGTTGTGCAGGCTGCTGTGCATATTGGGATGGCTGTTGAGCAGGAGGTTAGCCTATCAAGCTTAATTTCTGTTCCTTTTTCTTTTCCTATTAGTTGGAGGTTTTTGGTTCATATAATTTCACACAAAAAACATATTCTTTCATTCTTTTCCTTATTAGTAAATGTGATTTATTCTCTTCGCGTCATGCTTTTTCATTTGTCAGTTCCTATAATTTCAGGGTGTTGGCCTTCTCAGTTGACCCTTTTTCTTTTTTATCTTTGTTGTCATAAGGAGGTTGAAACTTTGTTAATGCTACCTTTTATCAGGTTAGAATTCATAGCTTCTTGGAGAAAACTAAGAACTATCAAAGGAAGCAGATTGTAGATGAGGTTCAAGGTGTGAACAAGGAGAAGGAGATACTTAGGAAACGTGTTAATGGTTTGATTAGGAGGAGAAGACTCATTGAGGTGCATAAACTGGTAAAAAAATGAAGAAATTAAACCTTGGGGTAGAGATCTTCAAGCTAAGGTTTGCAGCCTTTTGCATATCTTCTTTTCTTAACGGTTGATTGATTTCAAAAGGTCTTTCCTATATGTTTTAGATTTTGAGAAACCTTTCTTGGTTGATTGTTATCCTGCAGCTTGGAAGTCGTCTTATAGAACTATTAACTGAAACAGCTCATGTGCAACCACCAATTGACCAGTCTGGAGATGTTGGAAAATAATTTTCTAGGGCTTGGCCAAAATACATGGATTCCTACTGTTCTAGTTGGTGAAGTCAAAAATCTATCACAAAACTGTAATGTGAAAACTTATAGAAGCAATGGTGGTAGAAAGAGGCAATTAAATGATTTTATTCTTATTTCTTCTACCACTTCAAATACTTGGGATCGTGAAGAAGAAATCTCCAGAAAATTTACAGTAGAACCTGAGAATTACACTTGTATGCTCAAAGAGAGTGATGCTTCATGTAAACGAGAAAAATAAAAAAGTTGCAATAAATGCTCCAAATCCGGTTTGGATGCATCCTTAAGTTCCATACCAGAAAAAACATCTCAAGATATGTTGGGCGTTGGCGTGGAAGATCTAGATTCTACTCAGACATTGATTTCTGAAGGTGCTTTTCCAGCGGAAACTGGAGGAATTAGGTCAGTTCAAGCTGTAAGGAAATATCTACTTGGCAAAAGATCAGTTACTTTCATGACGCTCAATGCGAGTTTGCTTAATTAACATGCTTAAGATTTTGACTTCTTATGCAGCAATTGGTTGATATGAAATCAAGATTACGTAAACTCGAAACAGAAATTTGCAAGCTAAAATCACAGCCACTAATCAAGGATGGATGTCATGCCTTATTCTCTAGCTCTGGTAAGATGCTTTTCTTGAAAATGAGTCTAGTTATCTTTCTTTGCTTAAGTAATTTCTCTAACGGTCTATATGTGTTTTCTGAAGTCTCTTAATTTGGAATCAAGTTGTTTCATTTGTAATCTATGGCTTGGCTGAGGTTTCTGATGTATGGAAATAGGTATAAAGCGACATGAAGATACATGTTTTTGAACGTATGTTTGGTTTTTGTGTTTGAACTTTGACAGAATAACTTCAACTCTGTTGTTTCTTGAATACTATGTAGATGTCTAGATTCTGTTTTGTTGATTTGCACAGGAAGGGAGATCGGTTATGATTTTCTTTATGTGAACTCTTGTATTTAGGAGACTTTTTCCCAGCCTCAATAATGTCCACTTGGACTATTTCAGGTTCAGTTGATCATCCGCTTAAGGACGGGGTTGAGTCAAGGACTGTATTTGTGACAAATTTGAGTGAGATGAATCACTTCTGAGGCATAGGTCTTTTATCTTGGAGCGAATTTTGTTTTATAGATGTGAACATCATTCTTGAACCTTTAACATGAACGTGAGCATTATGCTTGAGGATTTCTCATCGTTTACAGTTTGAAGATTTCTCTGTTTTGCCAAGAAAAATAGAAATTGTTATAGACGTTATCTTCTATGTTCTTTGTGTAATTTCTTTATTTCTAGAATGATATGAAAGCAGATAATGGTGTTTGCGACTTTAATCATACATTTGGTTTCATTTTCCCTTTAATCAATATTGCCAATTCCTAGGACCGAATAACTTCGAGTTGCATTATTATTTAAAATAACTTAATACCATATCTGTGAGAGTTGTATGCAGTATGTTTTCTTATCAGAACTTTGATTGCCAGTGCTATGGTCCTTATCAGTATCTAATATCCATAAAATGGAGTACTAGAACTCTATTGGTAAAGTTCATGTCCGTTTGATTACATTTAGAAGGTATAAGTAGTCAATAATCAAGTTTGTTCTGTTAACCAGAGTACAATTAACGCTCTAGATTTGCCTCTAATGTCCTAAGTCAGAACTATTTTTAAACTTGGTTCTGTTAAATCTGAGAATCATTTTATGGGAATAATTCCTTGGTAGTTAAAAATGTTTTTAGGTTAATATTGCAGCCACTCAAGACGCTTTGAGATCTTACTTTGCCAGGTGTGGACCCGTTAACAGAGTTATTAAGTTAACCAACACATCAACAATCAACCAAAAACGGTATGACAGTCACTGAGGTATTGTATTGCATATAATCGTATTTTGCGGACTGATTAAACATGATTTTGGCTCATCAGGTCTGCATATATTACCTTTGCCACCAAGGAGTCAGTGGACAAGGCATTGACTTTGAATGGGACAAACTTCTTTTCCAGGATCATATGGGTTAGTAAGAAAATTTAGTTGTAGTTCATCACTGATGCTTCAGATTCGGTCAGCTAATAGTTTACTCATTGTCATTTTAAATTTGGCTAGTCTTGATAACTTTTTGAAGCTTCAGGAACCCAAAAAAGGCTGTTCTTTCATGTGAAAAACAATGCACTAAGTTTGTAACAAGATTTGAAACTTGTTCATGTCCTCCACTCAAAAAATAAATGCATCTTGGCTATATTTTGAGAAATGTCCTCGTAGATGAGATTACCATTGCATGTATCTGCACCTTTTTCTTATAGGATAATTTTGGGTGAGGGAGTGGAATCCAGCTCAGAGTTATAGGATACATGCACTTGCAATTCAGCCAAGACCAGATATTCCTATCTATGTGGTTGAGAGCTTGGGAACAGGCAGTTATCCCACTATATCTACCGGATCCTAGTTCATGGGCCGTTTCCCTTTTAACTTGTATATCTTCTATTATCGGAAGAGTCGTTCTTGTTGCCTGGAGTAGCCCGGTATTGCATTTTTTGAGAACAGCAAAAAATTGTATTAATGCCAGTAGTAACCCATAGGATATTTTTTCTCTGTCAGACTTCAATCTGTGATCTACAGAACTAAATGATTCATAAGGGAAATTGATGACATAAGAGCTAGTTTGCGTCGTCAAATAGATTTTCTATGGATTTAACATTTCCTTGACCGGATAGTTTTATTTCTATTAGCATATTTCATTAAATTCATGCACCAAGTATCTGGTACTCATGTTCACAAATTGGATGGGAACTTAGTGTGTGCGTCAAGCAATATATATTATTCTCACTGGTATTATTATTACTGCTGCTGCTGTTTCATTCAGGTAAGAAAAGCAGGTAAGGTAGCAGTGAAGCCAACCTGGTCTCAACATGGCTTGCAGAGGAATGCTATCTTCCAACAAAAAAACGATCACGCCACAAATGTACCTCAGCAAACAAACGCGGGTATGATGCTCACTGATAACAGTACAGACAGCAGAAGATGATGATGCAGAATTATCAACTTAGGTAGCTGCATTGTTTCCGTTCTTTAAAAGACAAGATGTTTGGAGGATTTAGACAAGGATCAATGGATGCCATCTCTAACCCCCGATGTAAGAAATCATTTGACATTTTGGATGCATAGAAAAGTTAATAGAAAATGGATTCATAGATTTTTTTTTCAAGGTTTTCAGGTTAATGGTCCTTTTGATCTTTTTGAAGAAGACTGGAAAATATATTTGTATTTTGCACTAAGAGTAACCTGTAGGTATGTAAATGTAAGCATGTAGTATGATCAACTGATGCGTTTGTTTGCTGCTATTGTTGTCAGTTTGAAAGCAATTTCTTATATAGTTCTATTACATATATTGTTATGGTTTAAATTTGTGTTTTTTTTTTAATAATGTTATATTTTAAACTTTAAACCAAAGCTTCAACGCATAGTTAATAATTTCATTGCTTTACTTTATAAACTACCTCCTCCACAAACACCTATTTCTACATTACATATCCTCTTTGTTTTTTGCTTACGAAAAGCAAAGGTTTCGTTTCCTCTTTATTAAAAAGTGGACCAAAAATGGTAACACGTGGTCAATTAGTATGGAAATGCATCTTTCACCTCCCTCCTTAGATGCTGCTGGTTCCATTGATTTTGACTTTAACAATGTTTTTATTAATTTGAGCTTCCAAAACAAACTTTGACACGTTGCCTGAACTTGGAAAACGCCACATGTATACTTTTGTTTTTGCCTAGAGATTATTCTTTTCATCAGATTTGAAACCCTTTCAATGAAAGGCCCAGTCTTCAGTTGCTAGCTTTTTCTACATCAATAACTATGGGTCTAATTCTGAGTTACATCCATCTGCTTTACTAAATTTAAAATTTAACCCTACCACTTTAATTTGTCCAGAATTTAGTTTCTGTACTTTATGAAAATTGGGAAGGTAATCCGATTGAATGACTCCGTTAAACCTTCCCAGACCAGAACCCGAGCAGCTCATACAATCTAATATCATCGACTTAAAATTCAACAGTTCAATAATCTATATACTTGACAAACTTCTCAATTTTCATAAAAATACAAAGATCAAAGTCTGTCAGATTAAAATAGAAATGAACTTCTATTTTTCAGAAAAAAACCCTAAATTCGAGTCACTTTCAACAAATTGATGCAGATGCAATGGATTTTGAGATAATAGAAGCAGTCGCAGCTAAAACCCGTGGCTTTGTTCCTCCTTCAACGTTAACAAGGCAAAATAAGCAGGGTTGAGTTGAGATCTGTCGCTTCGTTTACCATTTCAACATGATATTGCCATGCAAT
>JAGYYJ010000932.1:0-20145 GCA_019671005.1 Hibiscus mutabilis
TGAGAGGTAAATAAGAACAAAAAGACCCCGCCATTTTTTGGGGTTCTCCTCGATGATTATATAATTTTATTATTTTTTCTGGGTTTATTTTATATTGTTGGCAAAGACGGGATTCAAGTTCGTTTTAAAAAGTGGGTGGTACTTCAATGGCGGCAATTAAATCAGGAGCATTGGTTACTTTACTAGAGCTTCAGCCATCTTCTGAATTTTTCAAGGAAGGAGCTTCACTTAGAGTAACCGGAAAGTAAGAACTCCAAACCTTTACCAGCCTTTTTTATTTATGCATTTTGTCTAATTTTACTCTGTTCCAGTTTTCTGTTAGCTGACAAACTAATACTATTAACTCGTCAAGTCGTCTTGTTTCATGGTTGTTATTATTGACTTAGCTGTTGTTTCATAGGTTTTTTTTTTACCAAAAGCTGTTGTTTTATAGTTGAGAGAATTGAAGACCGAGGCTTTACAGAGGATATATGAGGAATTGGAATTAGTGTTTTGTCCTAGTGCGATGTGTTTTATGAGAAGAGAGATGTAAAGGGATTATTAGGAGGAGAAAAGGGCAAATAGGTTTAGAAGGATTCAATGGAGTGGAAGAATTTTGGCTGAGAAGGCAGTTGATGAATGTGGGGGGTTCAGACTTCAGATAGAAACAAGGGTGATTATTTTCTGTCTTGGAATGATTAAGTTATAATTTATGATCAATAACAATTCTGTACTTGCCTCATAGTTTCATGAATAAGCACGGTCCATTGAAAAATTAGAAATTCAGTAGAGTAAGAGGTCTTGTTGCAGCGGCCCGTGTTATCAAACAATCCCATGGTAAAGGGGATGGTAGTAAAGTTGATGTTATACTGATTGTTTAGGAGACGGGTTATATAATAGTTAGCGGAGGCGTAAATGATGAAGCACGGTGGTGTTGTAGGCAAAAGAGCTCAACATGAATGTGTAAGGTAGCTAGACATTGGCGGTCACTAATAGTGTGGTATTTTCTGGTGGAGATGCAAATGAGCGAGTTCATGTTGGTGGAAGTGTTGGTTTTTGTTGTATGGCTATAGGAAATGAAATGATGCGTTTAAGTTCATGATGGGTTTTGCTTGAAGAATTGATGCAAGGATGTCTCTAGTTGTGTACCTCAGATATGAAGAAAAATATTTCCTATGGAAGGCTGGTAAAAAAAAAAAAGCAGAAACCATGAAATGAACGTGTAGAGAATATTTATTAAGATTTTCCAGTAGCATGCTGTGTTCTATGACCCATTATTTGTTATAAATACTTGCTTGTTAGACATTATGAACATGTGTAGAGAACATATAATAATATTTTGGATGATATTCAGAGGTTTATTTTTTATCTTTTAGTATGCAAAACTTTTGGTTTGGAGATTTCTTTGGAAGAAAACTCTAATTATAAGCTATGCTGCACAACTGAAAAGATAGTTGCTCCCATGAGTATGTATATTGATGAGTTAAATTATAAATCAAGACTCTTCTCTTCCAAATGAATACCTAAAACCAAAGGTTTTAAGAGCTTCCCTGCATCAATATTACTCTTGTTGAGATATCAAATAATACCAGGTTATTTCTCTTGATGGTTCTTACTGTAAAGTATTCTCATTTTGGAGATCTTCTAGTATAGAGATATGAAGGGGACAGGTGAAGAATAATAGTAATATGAGAAAAGGAAGAGGGTTGCATTTTTTCTTAGAGTAGTAATATGAATATTATCTTATTTCTTTTAATCCAACTAGATTTCGCTTTGAACAAGGAGATGTCTATGGCTGGTGCCAATAATTTCGGGTAAAACAGTGTCTCTTTGCTAATTTTTAGCATTACAGATGGTTTAGGTATAAGTGAGATTTGATTATTGGAAATATATCAATCGTTTTAAACAATTTTTAATGCCTTACCAATTATATACAAATTTTCTTGATTTTAGTTGCTGGATGATTGCATCGTCAGTGTAGAATTTTTATTTTGAAGTTGGTTGATTTTTATGATGTGATGTCATCTCCATATTAAGAAAGGAAAAGAGGGAACTGTAACTCTTATCTCAGGAAGAACTTAAATATATTCATTCGTCCCTAGGCTGCAAGAGTATTCTGTGGAGACAGCCATAGCTGTTATTGCTGATCAAGGTGCCACTCTAAAGATAGATACCCAGCACTTGAGGGAACTTGGCTTCGAATTGGCTCTATATTCCAATTCATTGGTGAACTCCATATTCAACCCCACAATGAGGTAAATTCCCATACGATCAGGCTAAATGCCTTTTTCTTTTCTCCCGTCTCCCTTATGAACACTAGTAGGTTCTGCTTATATGATTTATTTCAGGCAGTTCTGCAAGCACGCACGGGTAGGAATGTTGATAGTATTGACCTTGATCTCTATTATCAATCCTTGAAGCAATTAAGAGAGTTCCAAGCTGAGCACACGAAAAAAGTCGACTACTTAATTGAAGCTTTAGATTTGAATGGACTTGCTAGTAATTTAAGGTACGAAGCAAACCACTCCTAAACTTATGTCCGTCACAAATAGAGAAAATTTTATATTTTTTGGTCCGTGTAACTGTTATGTCATTGGATTGGATAGTGTCTGCATCAACCATCCAACAGAGTAGTTAATCTGAATTCTTATTGCAGCTTTTATTAATACCATTTATTAAAAGTCTTCTTTTCTTAGTATCCTTCAATGCTTGTTTGTGATAGATTTTTTTGGTAATAAAGCCAAGGTCATTATTATTTAGACGTACATACAGCACGGATAATTTTGTTATCTAGTTGAACTTTAGAGCTATTTTAGTACCGCTCCCATTGTCTAAAACATCTTATTAGGTTGATTTGCCTCAACTAACAGACGTTTAAATCGAAATGCGGTGTAGCACACGGGCTAGCATGGTATGGTGCTCGGATCTTTTTCTTTTGTAGCATTTATTAGGAACAAACATGGTCATGTTTTGGTAAACTTGGGAAGCTAGTTTTGATCTTAACCTGCCTGAACCCAAATCTCCAAAGGAAAAATTATGTTCTTATACGATCCTGTCGGATCGAAACTTGATGGGTTTGGGTTATTTTACCATCTATCAAATCCTGTTAAAAAGGAGCAATTGAGTTTTCTTTTACTAGGGTGACCCAAAAGGGCATTTTGATGCAGTCTAGTCTTGTCGTGGAAGGTTTATCATACACAAGGATTAGATTTTGCTTTCATTGCCTCATTTCCATTGACCCTTTAGCACTGCATGTTTGGCTGCCGACATCAACTAGATTTCATGCATAGTGACAGGTAGAAAACCACATATTATGATGCCACTCCCATTACTCACATGCATCATGCATGTTGGATGGCGATATGGGCTTTGGTCGTTTCAAATTTGGGGAGGGGGACGGGTTACCTTCAACTTTGGCCTTTGCTGCAGGGACGGAGTCAGACTAGAGGGTTGGGGTCAAAATATAAAGTTTGAAAAGCAGGGGTAAATTCATAGTTAATCCAACTTTATATATATATATATAAAGGTAAAAAATTGATAGTCGGGTATGAGCTCCTCCCACCCTCAACATAGATCCGTCCCAGCTTTGTTATCTCACAACAACCTTGCCATTACAAATGTAGTTTAGTTCCTTGGTGGACCAGCGTAGATTTGTCTTAATAGATTGGAAAATTATTTCATACACTGTTAGCGGAGCTAGAAAAGTTCAAAAACATAGTTGAATGAGTGACAAATGACATTAAGGGTTTAGGAATTGTGATAGCATCTAAACCCTACTTGTAGAATTAAAATATTTTACTGACAGTGTATCAAATACTAACCCTTTTAATATACTTCCTTTTTGAAGTTGAGATTGGATTTTTGTTATTATGTCTAATTTAAGATTTTTGTTTGAAATGACAATATGTTTTTAATCTATTATTCTAGAACATTTCATTATTAGATAATGGAAATCATTACCACTAAATTCAAAAGTAATCCATTATTAAACAAAGCTTAGAAGAAAAGGGGGCTTATCAAGTTGTAGTAGTGGTCGTTTAAAGTCCACAAAGTGTGACTGTGGAATGCGAGTGGAAAGGTATTTCCCAAGCAAAGTAAAACTGTCTCAATCGGGTGCGCCCACCCCCATTGGATTTTGTTCAGACATTTACATGTCAAATCCTTATTAGTTGGATAGAATGGTCGGACCACTTAAATCTAATGGCTCCTCCGTCCATTGGTCTTTGTCATTTGCCACCGACTTTACCATGAGGTCTTATATTGGGTCCTAATTATTTTTTTGGTAGAAGTATCTTTGATGTTCGATAATCATGTGAATCTTCAATTATATTTGAAAAACCTAATAATGATTATTATTCTCCATCATCATCATAATCATGAGTATTTATACCAAAATAATCATGATTATCATTAGCCGTGCTTATAATATTTATGGACAAAAAATCCATCATCATTTACCCAAAACCAATGGCTGGGCAGGATTGATTTCTTTCCACAATACCTGATGTGTTAGTTCTACTGTGGTGGAGTCGGTAACTGGTTTTGGTCCTCGTAAAATGTTATAATTTCTCTTTAATTCCTTCAAAAGTTATAAAATTAAAATTTATCACAATGAAGATTGTACCCCCCCCCCCTAGCCCCTTTAAACACAAATTCTACTCACGCACTTGCAATTTTTGTGATGATAAAGATTACATTATTCAATAAGACGTTATAAATTTAATTCATCATGTCAATTAGAATGATTACTTTGAATTTTTATCCTTATAATGTTATGATTGTTCCAATACAAATCCTTACATTTTTTTAGCAAGTCGATTAACCTCATAAGTTGGTGTCTATTGGATTTCATGTATAGTGAGAGAGAAATTTCAATACACATGTTGTGTAAGCACAAGCCTTTTAGTTTTAGGGGTTAGAGATTTAGTTTAGGGGTTTGGGTTGTAGGGTTTAGAATTTAAGGTTGGTGTTTAGAATTTAGGTTTAGGATTTAAGGTTTAAGTTTAATTTTAATTTATGGTATAAATAAACAGGTTTGTGTAAAATGTATATCAAATTTAAACTCATATTATATATATAGAGAGAGAGAGCTATATTATTCTTGTTGAAACGCACACACCAATATCCAACACTTAAGTGAGGAATGAGGGATTCAATTATTCAAAGCCCAGCTTTCCGGTATTATTTCTCTTTACAGCGATGGAATTCAATATTATTTATTGAGAAGATCGCTTAAAAAGTCTAAATTTGTGGGGTTAATAATATAAATTATATTTTTAGTTGACAAAAATACAATTTTATTATTATCCCAATTAAATATTTTTAAAACTTTAAAACTTTTTGGGGATGTGTCCCCCACCGGTCTCTCTTGAGTATCGCCCCTGTCTATGGTTCGTATAGTCCAGGGACGGAGTCATGATTGAACTTCGATGGGGCATATCGATTAACTTCGAAACAAATAGGGTTTAAAAAAATAATTAAACCATAACAATTAAGAGAATTTATGTTTAATTTTATAAATTTTAAAATTAAAATGTCTTAAAAATAATTAAACAAAGATGAGGGTTGAAATTTAATTTCATTAATTTAAATGAAAGGGTCCTAAAATAATAATAAGCCATAAAATTCTAGGAAGAATAGGGATTTAATTGCAATAGTTTTAAAATTATTGACTTAAAATGTGATTAACCTATCAAATTCGGGGAATTGCCTCTCGTAGCTCCTCCCGAGTACGGTCTGATTCCAATCATATTTACGGAGAAAGTTCAGTTTGCTTGTTAATTTGATTCGGTCTATAGTACGGTCTGATTCGAACCATATTTGATAGAGAATTTCGGTTTATGGGTTGATCTAATTTGGTTCATATAAAATTTAAATTGTTTCAAATATATTATTTAAATTTAATTATAAAATTATTACCCTTAAAAATAAATTAATGTCGGCATACTAAATTATCTATATAATTTTTAAAATGTATTAAAAATATTGTTTTCTGTTTCAATTGATTTGACAAGCATCTCCAATTGGTCCTTGAATAAAGGGAAAATATAAAAGACAGCACAACACAAATCATAGTTCACCTAAACCATGCTGTAATGAAATTAATTAACACTTAGGACCTGGTCTGTACCTTTCCCACAAACTTGCTTTTATTACATCAATTTTTCTTAGTCTCAATTTTTAATACATTTTAAACATTGTATATATATATATATGTTACAAGAATCTGAATTTTTCTTAGTAGATCAAGGATGGTCATTTGAGCCGGATTTGATGGGTTCTGACTTGACCCGATTTTTAAGACTGTTTTTTTTAATCTAGGTTCGAGTCGATATTTTTTAAGATGAAGTCGGTTCGGGTTAAGTTCAGCTTATGGTGAAAATTTTTGACCTAAAAATAATAATATAATTTTATTCTAAATATTTAGAGATGTGTTATAATGCCCATCTTTTTATTTTTTTTTCAATTATCTCTATATTTTATCTAATAAAAATAGAATAATCACTGCACTATCCCCTTTACATGTATATTTTCAGTTACCTCCATATTTTTTATAGGACAAAAATATTTTTTTATTTATATCGAGTCGGGTCAAACTTGGTTGTATTTGAGTTTTTAGTCTAAAATTCGGGTCGAATTCGAGTTGGGTAAAACACCATTAAACTTCAGATTGGGTCGGTTTGGGTGGAACACCATCAAAACGTCGAGTCGATTGCGGATGAAAACTTTAAATTTTCAAATCGAGTAAAGACTCTGGATCTTTAAATCAATTGTGAATTATCTAAAAAATTCGACCTGACTTGAGTCATAAACGTTTCTAGTAAGAGGCTCGTTCAATTATGGAGTCTTTGAAGGAAGCTAGTGCTTAATAATTAGCCACGTGTAGAACTCTTCACCATCAATAATTATTTAATGTGAACAAAGGTACATTAATCTTCATATATATATATATATATGATGGATTTTTTTTTATTTTTTACAGTTAATTTTAATTATCTATTTACCTTCCTCTTTCCATCCTTATTGTTGTTTATTAATAATATATATTTGCAATTTCTAGATTAAGACATTCCAATTCATATATAATAAAATCAAACCAAAGTCAACTGTTGTTATCTGCTCATCATGAAATACTTTTTTAAAATAAAAATTTTATTGTATTTTATTTTATGTCAGTTATACAAAAAATATTTATATATGGGTGATGCCAATCATTTGTATTTGACAATATACATTAAATTATGAACAAATGATAAAATATAAGAATGTCTACATTTGAGCATTATTTTATTTTCTAATACACATGAAGGGTTTTTTATTCTCAATATGGGGTTTTGACTATTTTTTTCCTTTTCTAATTCACCTTTAACTGATTTGTTCTTCTTCAATATTGAGGCAGATGACTATGGAGTTTATTTTATGGAATTTTCTTCTTTGGAAAGAGTATTTAAAAAGGTTATTTTTATGGAAAAATTATTACATGAGATTGGCTCACCACATCATCTATGGTCCCATTAAATAATAATTTTTCATCTTATTTTTTTCAAGGTGAATCTTTACCTATTTCTTACATGTCATTAAATGAATGAATCTCATTGGATGGGACTATGGATAACGTGGTGAGCCTGGACCATGTAATAATTTCTCATTTTTATTGGATAAAGTCTCAATTTTGAGAAATGAGTGTAAAGTTTACAACACTTGATATTACCTTTTTTTAATAGTCTAAATGTGATTACAATGTATTATCTGTTCATAGATATTCTTAACCTTTTGACAATAGGCATATGCCTTGTAGACGAAATAATTTAAACTCGTGTCTGCTAAGATAAATATCATCCGATTTTTCAATGGACACTTATTGAATTCAACCCCTGATATTACCTTAAATTATAATTAATGCAAAAAAAAAACAAATAAAAATAAAAGTGACAGAGCTATTCAAAAAAAATAAATAAAACTAGCAGAGAAAACTCAAGTCTTAACTTTTTTTATAAACACGTGTCTGATCCAATGTTTTTGTAAGTTGTCTTTTCGGTTTTTTAAGATTTTATCTCGGATAATCTAAATTGACTCGCTTCACACAATTAATTTTAGTTGGTGAGGATTTTAGTAGTGATTTTCTATATACACAAAGTCTCGAACTCGAAATCTACTTAAGCGATACCAAGCTGCTTACACAAAGTCTCAAACTCGCGTCACACAACTGATTTTGGTTGATGAGGATTTTAGCATGAATTTTCTGAATACACATAAGCGATACCATACTACTTATCACTTAGACCAACTCTGTTGGTAATTGTTTTTTAATTAGCATCTTTTGTATATATTCTAACCGACAATTAATATAATATTTAAAATAAAAATGAGGTTAAGGTTGTTATTTTTGAACAAAATTCAATATTTTTTTCTTTATATATATAATACTTGAATGAAAATTTTTAATTTAATTAACAATTTTAAAATTTTATATTTGTATATACATCTACTTTTATATATATGTAGTTGAAGTATGTTTTATTAATTGATTAAAAATTAAAATACACTTTAATTTTTTATTTTTTTAAAATATATTTGGGTTGTATACTGAAATAATGCTCTGTATTTTTTATGAAATAAGAATGTTTTCTATATTGAAGTTGGAAGTGACTTTCTAAAATCGTCATGAAATCTAAACGATTCCCGTGCAAATTTCATGTCACATGCACCAACTATACGCATATGTGAGAAGAGAAGTCACATTTCCTTCGTGATGACTTCAAACCTTTAAAAAAATAAATTTTTTAAACTTGTTAAGATTTTCTGATGACTTTAATTTTTATTGTAACAAAATCTTTAGATCGTAAAATAAAAATTTACTCACCTCAAATTATGAAATAAAAATCCCTACAACACCATCTGGAAAAATTCCCAACATATTTAATAAAAAATATTTTAACTAGTAAAAATTCTTTTAATACAATTTTTTTTTCTAAAAAAAACTAGAGACATTACAACCTTCTATAATATGTGTTAGGATATTTGTTTTGATATAATAATTGAAAATTAGTTTTGGACTAAATTGAAAAGATTGCAAAAATGATCAAAGTCCAAACAACTTGAAAATATGTTTGAACTGGTTTCATAGGCTTTTGGCATGCTTTAAAACTATTTTAAATGGCCAAAATATCAAACATTAAAGCCACGTACCGGTACACCTTTGGTCCGTATCGATACACGTATGCAAACATTTCAGAAACCAAATGGCGTACCGAAACAGCATGTTTCGTACCGGTACTAGTCTGGTGGTTTCGAAACCCCCTGAATTTCATTTTTCCAGAAAACCAAATAGCGTACCTATACAACATCTTCTGTACCGGTACAACCATAGTGGTTTCGAAATCCCCTAAGTAGTTTCGAAACCTCTGTGTGTTTTCAGCCTTCAACGACTATTTTTCATATAAGGGGCGTACCGATACCAAGCTTTTGAGTATCGATACGACTAGTATCAGAAAGAGAAATTTTGCTTGAAAAATATCCACAACGGCTCCAATTCATCCCAATGGTCACCATTTGCTAAAAACTCATTTGGGAGGATAAAAAAATCCTTCAAGCACCAGCAACAACTAATGATCATCATGTCAACAATCAATTGATTAATAAATGTCTTATTGCTCAAATTTTCATATTCTTGTACAGACAGCACTTGTGAGCTTCAATTGTTATCATATGTTCAAGTGTTTTAGGATTAGGTGAGTGCTTCAAGAGTGCAAACAAATACCTAAGAGAGGATTTTCAGTTTGCTTTTCTTTTTCTCATTATTGAGAGTTTTTTTTTGGTCTTGGGTTACAAGTCAAGGTTGTAAAAGGGTTACCTCTTGATCCCGGGAAAAAGGGAAGGCTAAATTGTTTTTAGTGAAGTTAAAAAATCTTAGTGGAAAAGCTAAAGTAGTGAATGTAGGCTTAGTTTAAAAACCGAACCACTCTAAATCGTTGTGTTAGTCTTATCTTTTGCTTCCATCACTAACACCCAATTTACAACTTTTCCACCACTTAACAAGCAAGATTGATTGAAGGCATTGAGTTTAACAATATGTTCAGCAAAAAAATGGAAAAGGTAATTTGCAAAACTTGGGTTACTTTGTATAAAAGTCTTCTCATTAAAAACTAACAATAAATCTTATTTTAAATCTCTATAAAATTTAGTTCGAGTTAATCAATTTATATTAAAAAAAACTCGTCTTTTCTCATAAAAAGAGACGCAAGCCAAAAGGTGGATGCCCACTGCTGAGATTGAGAAAGCTTTAGGCCTGAGGCTGCATTCGGAAGGAGAAAGGGTGCGTCTCGATCTAAACCACCTTTGTCTACCAAGAATCGATACATAGAGAAGGTAGCATGTCGAACTTGAATGTTCTCCTCGTTCAAACAAAGAACAAGGTTATTGCCCTCGGCTGGGAGGAAGGAAAGTAGCTAGGGTTTAGGGTTTAGATAATTTTGTTGTTGTTGTTTGCATGGTTATACCAATACATGTACAATACATTGCTTTTTCTTTTTAAGATTACAAAAATAAGAGCTTTAAAAAACCAGAGCCAAAAAGGAATAATAATAGGTAAAACTTTGACATGGTTTGTTCTTATTATAATCCATCTTCCATCTTCCCCTTCTCGGTTTCTCAGCTGTTCTTGCAAGGATCACGTCAGCACGTTCCGGCTGCTTGCATCAGCTTCCCGGCAAACCGTTTTCTCCTAGAGGTTTTCATTACATCATTTCTTTATGTCTTTTTTTATTTTTGGTTTGGTGTGGCCTGGTTTATATTTCTGAGAAAGTTGATGATAAGAAAGATTGTTTTTTGGGGGTTCATTTAAAGCTTTTGTTTTGGATTTTTCTTAGTACTTTCAGAAGGAAGAAAGAAAGAAAAATCTAGTTTTTGTTAAAATTTTGGATTTTTTCCGTTTAAAGTTTAAATTTTGATTCAAGAACAGAGCAAGTTCAATAGAATTTCTGGGGTTTTCTTGGTTTTTCTGGAAAAGCAAACAAAAGGGTCCCCCGGTGAATAGAAGAAAAGATGATTTAGCTAAGGAAAATCCAACACTCTATTTTCTTTTAGTTTTCTTTTTGCCTTTACTATAAAGGGAAAATCTTAACTAACTTGAAGCTCTCTAGTCAATTCTAGATTTCATGTTTTACTTTTCAAGTTTCCCACTTGCTAGTCCTTCAACATACTTTCAACTTTCCCAGTATCATTTTCTCAGCAACCAAACTGACCATTGGATGTGTGGTTATTGGAATTCCATGTCATACTGAATATTTTATGTAGTGTCTTTAAGATTCAAAGGTCTTCTTTTCTACAGTTCCATTGTCATTTCTCTGTATATATTTATTTGTTTACAGTAAGCAATCTTTGGACCTACATAAAGGAAAACAGCAACTATTTTTTTGTGGTAGTGGGAATTAAAATTCTAGAGGCAATGAGTCATTTTTCCTCCATGTTCAACGGATTAGCGAGGTCGTTTTCGATAAAGAGAGGGAAAAAACCAGGGAATGGCGATGGAAGAGAAGCTGCCGAGACGATGGCAAATGATGCAAAGAAGAAAGATCTGATTTTGAGGTCTTCCGGTGTTGTAAATATCGATGGTTCCGACAATTTCGCCTCGGTTTTCTCCAAGAGAGGCCGAAAAGGAGTGAACCAGGATTGTGCTATTGTATGGGAGGTAAGACATTAGCATGATTGCAAATGTTTTGTTTTTGTTTATGATTGATAAATGTGGGTTATGTCCTCTTAATCATCTTCCCATTGAAGAAGTTGTTTATCTTGAAGCTCTAAACCTTTTTTCTAGTAGCAACGATCTTAAGAAGGTAAGCAAGTTCATAATAAACAATTATTTTTACTTTTAAGCAACTTAATTCCATGCAATGTTTCAGTTATTTCATATTTATTTACTTAGGTGGCGGAGTATACTCATCATGGAAGCTCCGAGTACAGTAGGTGATGCTAAAGTAGTAGGAGATAATGGCATTTGCGTCACTGGAAGAAGCATAGGAATTTTATGAGAAATACGCAAATCAAAAAGGATTTTGTGTACGTCGTTGAACAAGTCGGGTTAGAGATGGAAATAAATACCAACAAGAGTTTTGTTGTGCAAAACAAAGGTAAAGGAAATCAAAAGTAGACAAGGCGAAGCGTTCATACGCTCCGTGTCCACAAACAAGGACCGATTGCAAGGCTAGAGTAGTGGTCCATGCAAAAGCTCCGGATAGATTGGTAATAACATTGTCTGATAACGAACATAACCATGAACTATGTCCACCATCCATGGCACTGTTCCTTTGTTCACATCGATTTGTGACAAATGTCGATATTGTAGAGGCTTCAACATTGCAAAATGTCAGTGTCGGAACATCAAAAATTATGAAATTCTTCATGCAATAGTCTGGTGGTTATCAAAATGCTGGTTTTACTAAGAAAGACCTATACAATGTCCTCCATAAAATAAAAGCTAATGAAGTTATTGATGGGAATGTGAATGACGTACTAGGTTACTTTGACGCGAAGAAAGAGATAGATCCCGTTTTTTTATGCAAATTTTAGTTGGCGATTCGGATCATTTGCATAATCTATTTTGGGCTGATTCAACTTCTAGAACTGACTACGCCATATTTGGTGATGTTATTGCATTTAACATCACCTACAAGGGTAATGCATACGGTCGACCTCTTATGCCCATTGTTGGTGTAAATCACCACCATCAAACAATTGTGTTTGCTATTGTTGTCCTTGCGAACGAGACCACAGATACATTTCAGTGGGTCTTAAATGCTTTTACAGAAGCTATGCTGAAGAAGTCTATGCTTTTAGTTGTTACAGATAGAGATAGGGCAATGCAGAGGGCGATCAAAAATGTTTTTCCCTATGCTAAACATCGAATATGTTCTTGTCATCTAGCTCGCAATGCACAAGCAAATATTGGGGATCAAATTTTTACAAAGGAATTTAGCAGATGCATGCATGCTTGGTGGACACCTAAGGAATTTGATGAATAATGGGAGATAACTATTGAGAAGTTTAATTTGTAAAACCATCAGTGGGTATTGGAACACCCCGACACTTATGGGTACAAGCGTATATTATGGATTATTTTTTTGCGAACATGCCCAAATGTGCGAATCAATGAATGCGTCTCTGGCTATTTTCTTAAGTGCAAGAAAACATATTTGGAGTTTATTCATGCAATTGACTATAAAATAGGACCTGTATACAAGAAAATCATACAGGACCTTCCAAGAAGAACTTATGCATGATAACATTGTATAATGTATTACGTTATGATGACATAGGCAATGGTGTTCAACGTATTTATCTGAAAAAATATAAAAAAAGGCAAGAAATATGAAGTACAATATGTGTTGTCACGAAAACTCTAACATGTTATTGTCGTAAATTTGAGACAATCAGGTTTCCATGTAGACATCAGCTACACGTGCTTAAGATCATGGATAGCATACGTATCCCAAATTCATTGATTCTAAATTGATGGACAAAGAATGCGAAGGTTGCTGCCCCATCATTTGTGGACTTCAATGTTCCTGATAAAGCGAAACACATGGCTCGGTTCTCTTCGCTCCGATCGATTGCAAATAAACTTTTTCATATTATAGCATATACGAAGGAGAGCAACGATCTCTTCTCGTTTCCATATATTTTTATGGGAATTTAAATTTAACGATCAAAATTAAAAGTTTTCCCATCTGACGGCTATAACATCCCGCCGTTTATCAGCTGTACAATAACTTGTTGTTCTTTAGACTTGTCCCAAAAACATGCCAACACAAATGTAAACAAACTTTTTTTTTCGTCAATGTCTGTTGAACGTGCTAGTGGTCACTGTCAATAGTCCGAGTTCGAACTTTGGAGACACATTGTTAGGAGAGAGTATCACGAACCTCAAACATAGATCATAAAATAAACATGTATTTTACCAAAAAATTCCATAATAACCATGGTTGACTATCCTTTTTCAAACACCAACGGATTGTAATAACCAAATTGAATTCAATAATCAAGCAAACTTTATTGTTTCATCCTGTTTGTAAGAAAACCTCCATGGCCATCTTCATTGCTTGAAGTTGAGCAGTATTTGTATCCATGATCAGGACCTTTTTAGTTTAAATAGTAGTAGTAAAATAAAGATTTTTGCCCCTCTTAATTTTTAGATTTAAAGATTTAATAGACATTTTCCCCTCCTAATGTTTGATCATAGCTCCGTCCCTGCTTATACAACAATATATTAGAACGAATACAAGCTTTCCAGGTTGTTAGAAGTTGAAGGATTGCTTTATTCTTCAGAAATCTTAGATTATTCTATCATGTCATTCTGTCATGATAATCAGTGATAACATTAGTCACTGAAGAGAAGAGAAGAGAAGAAAACAATAATATATCAGAATGAATTTAAGGTTAACTAGGTATTAAAAGATGAGAATCCAAAGGTATAATTCCTTGATAGCAGAAGCTCTCCAGCTTTGGTAGAAATACAAGTTTCAGAATGTTGAGTGGGGGAATTGGATTTCATCATCAGCCCCATCTATATTGTGGAAACTTAATGTGCTCATTTCACCGAGTTGGACTAGATGTTTGGGGGCCTTCCACTATCCCTAACATAACTAGGGCTAGACGGTTTGTGTCTTTTAAAGATGATTGTACTCGGGTTACTTGGATTTACATACTGAAACAGAAGTCAGATGTTACCTCAACCTTTAAAAATTTCTACACCATGATTAAGACTTTGGGGCTGAAATAAAAAGAATCATATCAGACAATGCCAAGGACTACTTTAATCAAGTCCTATACCCTTATTTATTAGAAAAAAAGGTATTATTCATGAATCCTCGTGTGTAAATACTCCCCAACGGAATGGGGTAGCAGAAAGAAATAATGGATATCTCCTTGCCATAACTAGAGCCTTCTTATTTCAAAACAAGGTCCCTAAAAGGTATTGGAGAGAGGCAGTGTTAACTGCCACTTACGTAATAAACAGACTACCTACTAAAGTCCTTGCATCCCAAAGTCCCCTTCAAACCCTTACAAATTTCTTTCCAAATTTCAGCCTATCTCTTAACCTAAAACCGAGGGTATTCAGGTGTGTTGCTTTTGTTCAAATCCATTCTCAAAGCTGAGGTAAACTTGATCCAAAGGCTTTGAAATGTATATTCATTGGCTATTCCTCAACTCAAAAGGGCTACAAGTGCTACCACCCACCTACAAGGAAATACTACACCTTTGCCGATGTCACTTTGTGGAAAATGAGAGTTATTTTACAGTCCCTTATCTTCAGGGGGAGATGTCTTTTAGGGAAGATAATGATGCAAATTTGTTTTTACTTCATCCCCTTATTGATCTTTCTACTCCTACTCCTACCCCTATATGTTCTGTAGAGCCTTCTCTTACTCCATCTTCTCCTCAGTCAAAACCTAATACTCCTAATACTCCTCAAACTCCTCAAACAAACATTAATACTCCACATCCCAATATTTAAGGCACTACTTGTCCCCTAAAAACCTATTCGAGGAGGAAGGCACCTATGCAAATTCAATCATCCTCTTCTCATGCTCCTATACAATTTGAGGTACACTCTAAAACTCTCTCTGAACAAAATGAGGCTGAAAATGCTATATCTGCTTCTGATTTTGAATTTCCCATTGCTATTAGAAAAGGAAAAAAAACCTGCGCCACCAAACACCCTTCCTATTTATTTATAACTTACAAAACCTATCTCCTAATCACAGAGCCTTTCTTACTAGCCTAAATGACATTACTACTCCTAAAACAATATCCGAGGCATTAGAAAATGAGAACTGGAAAAAGGCTATGAAAGAAGAAATGGAGGCACTAGAGAAGAATAAGACATGGGATTTAGTAAAGCTGCCAGAAGGGAAGAAAATAGTAGGATGCAGATGGGTGTTTACTGTCAAGTATAAGTCAGATGGTTCTTTAGAAAGGTACAAAGCAAGATTGGTGGCAAATGGGTACTTTCAAACCTACGAGATCGACTATCTTGAAACATTTGCCCCGATTGCAAAGATGAACACAGTGAGGGTCCTACTTTCCTTAACAGCTATTCAGGGATGGAGTTTGCAGCATTTTGATATTAAGAATACCTTCTTGCATGGGGACCTGGAAGAGGAAGTGTACATGGATATTCCACCTGGATTTGGTTCGAATACTGGACAAACAATATACAGATTGACGAACGCTCTATATTCCAAGAGCTTGATTTGGAAGGTTTACTAAAGTAATGCTAAGACAAGGTTTCAAACAGAGTCAGGGTGACCATACTCTGTTTGTGAAACATTCTCCTTCAAGGGGAGTAACTATACTATTGGTGTATGTAGATGATATAATTGTTACAGGAAATGATTCTGAAGGAATTGGTAGTTTAAAGAAGTGTCTTATAAGAGAGTTTGAGGTGAAGGAGCTTGCAAGATTAAAATACTTCCTTGGTATTGAGGTGGCACACTCACAGCAAGGAATTTTTATATTTCAGCAGAAGTATACTTTGGACTTGTTGAAGGAAACTGGAAAAATAAGATGTAAACCAGCGAGAAACTCCTATAGAAGGATAGACATTTTAAAAAGAGAAACTTGACAATGTCTTGATTTGTACTCCCTATGTGACCATGGGAGATCAAGTTGCAGTTATACTTACCAAGGGACTACCTGGTAAATGCTTTCAGAAGTTAATAGACAAGCTGAGGATGGAAGACATCAATGCCCCAGCTTGAGGGGGAGTGTCAGAGATTAGATTCCTAAATTAAGGAGATTTAGTAGGATTTGTAAATGTTTTTTTATTTGTTAGGATCCCTAACTCTAAGAGATTGTTTTTTATTACTATAATTTGTCTCTTTCCTAGTTTAGAAGTTACATAAGTTAAGACATAGGCTTGTATATTTATTTGAAAGTTTCCTATATGTTATTTGAGTGAGAAATACAGTAAAATTCATGGCTTTTGACACTCACGAAAGATTAATATTAGTCATGAAAGAGAAGAACAATAATATATTAGAATGAATATAAGCTTACTTGGGCGCTTGAAGTTGAAGGATTGTTTTGTTCTACATAAATCTTAGATTCTCGTATCATGTCATTCTGTCATGATCACCAGTAATAACATTAGTCATGGAAGAGAAGATAATAACAACAATATATTAGAATGAATTTAGGGTTATGATGATTAGAAAGTTAGAAAATGTCGATTTGCAACCATTTTTAATCAGTGAGATAAATCAGAAAGAAAGAATCGAATTATGTTCTCTTTGGGAGCTTCATCTATTCTTTGTAAACATATAGCTTCATCTCTTCATTCACTACCTCTTCGGTCACCAAGGAAGTGAAGAATCATGATGAAGCTCAGTCCCATATCCGGCAAGAAAGAGGAGGGACCGTAAGCTGGAGTTAATAAATAAGAGGTACCTATCTCCTTTACAATATACTTACCTAGGCGATGGGTGTCCCATGGCCTAGGTTAGTGATCATTGCACTTAGGAGGGTGTCCAAGGTCTCCCATCGTGGGAGAGCCTATGTCATAATTTGTTGCAGTGGGGGCCTGCGTTCGCGCAACCCCTGTTCAATAATAGTAAAAGTGGTTTTAGATGGAATGGATCTGCCGAAGAACCACTTCGGGAGCCTTTCCCCATTGGTCCCGAGATGAGTTTATATCCTGAGCCCAAGGATAAGGTTGTTCTTGTTGGTGCAGAAGGTGACAGTGGATATGGATATGTACGGCTTCTCATTCAACTTGAACCAGGACATGTAATCTGATAAGTTGTAAAATTATCATCCTCAATTGGAACACATCGAAAATAAGGGTGCCTCTGATTATTGGCCAGTGTTTTTCGTTCTTTCCCTGCATGTCCAACTGGTGAGGTTTGTAGATACCTGAAACTTCACTGGGAATAGATGGTATAAACCTGAATTTCTGCAACATTAAATCACTTGGATACCAAAGTGTGATGAACATTGATGCTTCAGCCATAAATCTTATAAGAATCATACATTATATGCGAAGTAATGAAACGTCTTTGGGACAAAACTGGTGTCCATAAGGCAGCAAATAAAAATGGCAAAAACTTATTTTGTTGTCCTGACGAATGAGGGTTTAGCAACACTGTGGACCAAATTAAGGTCCCTATAGTATCTCCATCTTTTTATTCAGACCAGCCCGCACTGCAAAGATTATAAACTCTAGTCTTGCTTAACCGGATGATGATAAGATATTATGTGGCATATTTTCTGATGATACTTGTCCTTGACATTGGAGTAGGGTTCCATTGATTCCATCTTTGCTGCAATTAGAGCCACGAATGACGAATCAATCTACAACTTTGTTTAGATGTATACTAATGGTGTTTTACAATAAACTGTGGCATCTTTGGCAATGAAATCCTTCTCTTCCATTTCTTTCTCAATTTACTGTGCAAATATCAAGCTTACAAATGTTCCACATGAAGGCAGTGTTTCTCAACACATGATTTTTGAAGCAAAAATGTTGAAAAGGGATTAATGTTATCTGAGCTTAGAAACAAGAAAAAGCTTCTTGAATCTCTCAAAGATATAATTCCTGGGACTTTTATGCAGTATTTGCTCTTTGTAAAATCCTGTCTTGACCAGCTAGTTGGCTAAAAGCAAGAGAGGATCAAAACCATTCGCCCAAAGTCTCAAGATTCTCTAGCCATCCATGTTCAATATAAGCTATGCTTGATTGTTGCCATGGTCATTGAACTGGCTCACTACATTGAACTGCCTCACTGCAAAAGCAAGAGGATATTGAAAACAATATGGATGAACTGGAATTGGTAGCCATATATGTTAAAAGGAGGGCACGCTGTGTTACAAAAACCTCCAACTCCATTGAGGAAAGCTTTTGCAAACTCTGATATCCCACTTAGTTTATAACCATTCGAAAGAGAGTCCATGTCTAATTTGAAGCCATTTTTAATCAATGAGACAAAAGAAAGAAGATTAAGAAATTATAATCAGTGAGAGGCCATCTCTTTATTTACAGTCTTTCTCCAGTCACCAGGGGAGTGAAGAATCATGATGAAGCACTAATCCCATATAGAGTAATAAAGAGAAAGACCATGAGCTGAACTTAATAAATATGAGGCACCTAACAAATAAGCAAATACTTACCTGGACGGGGTCAATGGGTGATCAACAAGGCCCATTGCCTAGGTTAGCGAACTCCATTGCACTTGGGAGGGGCTCTCACCCAAGGTCCCCCCAAGTGGGAGAGCCGATATCATAAATTTTGGCAGTGGGAGAGCCTATTTTCCTTAAGTGCAAGAAAACATATTTGGAGTTTATTTGTGCAATTGAATATAAAATAGGTCAAATATGCTTGGACGAGTTGAAATCAAATTTTACTTGTACACAGAGTAAGCCGATGCAGATAACAAGATTGAAAGGGTTAGCCATGCAGCTGAACTGTATACAAGAAAATCATATAGGACCTTCCAAGAAGAACTTATGCATGAAACATTGTATAATGTATTACATTATGATGACAACAGCAATGATGTTCGCCGTATTTATCTAACAAAATTTAAAAAAGGGCAAGAAATATGAAGTACAATATGATGTTGTCACGAAAACTCTAAAATGTTATTGTCGTAAATTTGAGACAATCGAGTTTCCATGTAGACATCAGCTACACGTGCTCAAGATCATGGATAGCATACGTATCCCAAATTCATTGATTCTAAATCGATGGACAAAGAATGCGAAGGTTGCTGCCCCATCATTTATGGACTTCAATGTTCCTGATGAAGCAAAACACATGGTTCTCTTCGCTCCGGTCGAATGCAAATAAACTTTTTCATATTGCAACATATACGAAAGAGAGCAACGATCTCTTCCTGTTTTTGTATGTTTTTATGGGAATTTAGATTTAACGATCAAAATTAAAAGTTTTCTCATCTGACGGCTATAAGATCCATTTGTTTATTAGCTGTATAATAACTTGGCGTTCTTTAGACTTGCCCCAAAAACATGCCAACACAAATGTAAACAAATTTTTTTTCCGTCGATGTCTGTTGAACGTACCAGTGGTCACTGTCAATAGTCCGATTTCGAACTTTGGAGACACATTGTTAGGAGAGAGTATCACGAACCTCAAACATAGATCATAAAATA
>JAGYYJ010001433.1:0-14383 GCA_019671005.1 Hibiscus mutabilis
TCCTAGCATGAACCCAATCGAACAAGAAAGAAAAGGAGGAAGAGGCTTGTGAAATCCTCCTTGCCCTAGATGCTTGTCGAAAATTCTCTCCTCTTGCCCTCCTTGGACTTAGCCCGAAATTCCCCTTGCTCTCTCTCTATGGATTGTGAAATCTCCATCTTATTTATAGGGCTAGGCCAAAGTCCTTCTTTGAGGAGGAGTTAAGTTGGAATTAAATTATCTTTAAAGAATATAATTCTTTATTATAATTATATTCCTACTAGAACTTCTCCTATCTTCTTGGAATTTAATTCTTCTTTAATCTCTGCATGTAAATCAAATTCCTTTGGGTTTGGGCTTTGCTCCACGTCATCTTTAGTACTTTGAACACTTATCACACCCCCAAACTCGAACTATTGCTTGTCCTCAAGCAATGCAAACTCATAATTACACTGCCAAGACTTCAATTTTCACAAACTTAGCTTTGAACTTGATTTCAATTCTCTGAACCGGGGCACAAAGTATGATTGGCTTTTATTTTTGAAAAACTTAGGAGTTACTCGGAATCAAACTATAATGCTTGTGGTGTGCGGAGTTGTGTGCAAGTTGATTTTTGATTCTATGCAAACAATAGGTTTTCAAATTACTTCATTGGGTTCTTTTTAACATGTTTTAACTAGAGCAATTTTGGGCACCTCTAGTGTTTTGTTTTTAGTTTTCTTAAGTTAATTTAATCGACTAGAGCGGTTTTGGGCACCTCTAGTTAAAAATTTTTAACACATCCTAGAGCAGGTTTGGGCACCTCTAGTGATCAATTTTTTTAGCACATGCTAGAGCCAATTTCGGGCACCTCTAGCATTCATCAATTTTATTCTAATCCCCAATTTTGTTAATTATCAACCTAAGTTTACTAAATTCCTTAAATCAATCAAACCACAACATGTTTCATCAAATTTAGCATCATAGTAAAATTCTAAGTTTTTCCATGGTTATCCTAGAATAAAAATTCTATCAATTAAGTGCATTGGCAAAGTCATCATCGGATATTCATCAAATCTAAGCAATTCTTGTTCCAATTAAAAAGGCATGGCAAGCAATTTTATGTATCCTAAATGTAATACTTAAGATGAATGTAACTAAACATGGTAACTACTAATAACAATCCCCCAAACTCAGGTGAGGCATTGTCCTCAATGCATGCATAAAAAAATAAAAAAAAAAAAAATAAAATGCAAGCGAGGACTTACTCAGAGTTCGTCATCGTAGATGATTAGTTTCCTTTTAGTCGGTGTCTTGATTCTCTTGCTTTTCGAATGCGATGGTTGTTTTCTTGTTGGAGGGATGTCTTTAGCTTTGGTGCAATGGAGGGTGGCATCTTGGGGTTGGTTTGTGGCATCGCGCATCGGTTCTTTGATGCGATGTAGGTTGCATGACATCTTCTTCATTGGTTTGGGGGCAAGGATCTTGTGATAAATTTCCTTAGCATAGTAGTTGTGAGTCTTGTTGTGAAAAAAAGAAAAAGAAAACTTTGAAAACTAAAGATAATGAAGAAAAAATAAAATATCTCCTAAAAATAAAAATAAAAATAAAAGAAAAAAAAATTGAAGGAGGCATGCTCATGCATCTCTAAGTTGACCACTTCTTTATTTACGTTCCACATGGGCACCATTGTGGTGCTTCAATCTTTGTCCATTAACTTTGAATTCATGGTTGTCAGAGATGGACTTGATTATCACGGCACCATGGGAGAATGGTTTGTGACCGAATGGTCCCGACCATCTTGATTTCACTTTCCCGGGAAAAGTTTTAGCGAGAATTGAATAGGAGAACTAGTTTGCCTGGCGTGAATTGCCGTGGCAATAGTTTCTTGTCATGCCATCGCTTTGTTTTCTCCTTGTAGATTCGTGCATTGTTATGGCGAGTGCACGAAATTCTTCTATCTCATTGAGATCCATCAAGCGCTTTTGTCGGCACTTTCCCAATCCATATTCACGGTCTTGATTGCCCAGTCGCCTTGTGTTCGATTTCCACCCGGTAGATGACATGTTTTGCCATAGACAAGTCGGAAGGGGACATACCTAAGGGTGTTTTGAATGCGGTGCGATATGCCCAAAGTCGTCATCTAGTCTTAATGACCAATCCTTCCTTGAGGATTTACAACTTTCTGAGTATTCCCTTCAACTTCGGTTGGAAATTTACCTTGCCCGTTGGTTTGTGGGTGATATGCGTGGCGATCTTGTGTGATATGCGAGCGTTGCAACATCTTGGCAATTAGTACATTGTCAAAATGCTTGCCCCGTCGTGATAATTGCTCTCGGCATCCCCCAACCCGTGTAAATATGTTTTTCTGCAGGAATCGTTGCGCGGTCTTGGAATCGTTGTTGGGGCTGCATTTTGCCTCTACCCATTTAGACACGTAGTCGGCGGCAAGTAAGATGTAGAGGTTGCGAATGAAGATGGAAAGGTCCCATAAAATCGATCCCCATACATCGAACAATTCCACCTCGATGATGTTACGGGTGGCATCTCATGTCGTCTAGAGATATTGCCGTCCCTTGTAGCGATCACATTGCTTGAAGTCTTGGGCATCTTTGTACAATGTTGGCCAATACAAACCCGGATTGCAAAACTTTGGCGTGATGCGAGTTCCTCCAAAATGTCCTCCATAGGGTGAAGAATGGCATTGCGGAGTACATTACATTGCTCTTCTTCGGGGACACATCGCGTAACTTTGATCTGCATTGTTTAAACAAAAGAGGCTCGTCCCAAAAGTAATGCTTAGCATCATGAACGGAACCGCTTCTTCCCTTAGTGAGTAATGCCATAAGGTAAAATACAAACAAATTAATTAATCCGCGTCCTCCTCCTATTGCGTTCCAAGCGTGATAAGTGATCGGCCACTTGATTTTTGTTCCTTTCTGTCCTTAATTTCAATATCAAATTCTTGTAAAAGTAATATCCAACGAATCAAGCGAGGTTTAGCATCCTTTTTAGCAAATAAGTATTTGATTGCGAATGGTCGTATGAACAATTACCTTTGTACCAATTAAATAGGATCGGAACTTGTCAAATCACGAAAACTCTGACTAGTAACTCTTTCTCCGTTGTTGTGTAATTCACTTGAGCACTATTAAGAGTTTTACTAGCGTAGTATATCACATGGAAGGTCTTACTTGTGCGTTGGCCTAGATTTGCTCCTCTGGCGAAATCACTTGCATCACACATGAGCTCAAAGGTAGCGTCAATCTGGTGGAGCGACAATGGGTGCGAGGCAAGCTTTTCTTTAGGGTTTCAATGGCAGGTGCAGAATCATCAAAATCGAAGACTTTATCTGTTCAAGCGGATTACACAAGGGTTTAGTGATTTTAGAAAAATTATGAATGAACCTCTGTAAAAACACTGCATGTCAGAAAACTTGAATTCCTTTACTAGAACTTGGTGGGGTAATCTCTCGATCACGTCCACCTTGGCTTTGTCTACTTCAATTCCCTTGGATGAAATCTTGTGGCGAGCACTATTCCTTCATCTACCATAAAGTGGCATTTCTCCCATTGAGGACTAAATCCGTTTCTTCACATCTTGCCAACACCCTCTCTAAATTGCGAGACATTTGTCGAAGTCATTACCAAAAACCGAAAAATCATCCATGAAGATCTCAGGAAGTCTTGACCATGTGCGAAAAGAGTGCCATCATGCATCTTTGGAAGGTTGCGGGGCGTTACAAAATCGAGCGGCATCGCCGGAAGGCATAAGTACCGTATGGGCATGTGAAGGTTGTCTTTTCTTGATCTTACGGTGCTATGGCAATTTGATTGTAACCTGAATAACCATCAAAAAACAATAAAAGGTTTTTGCAAGGCGGTCAAGCATTTGATCAATAAAGGGTAATGGGAAGTGATCTTTCCTAGTAGCTTTGTTTAGCTTTGATAGTCCATACAAACCCTCAACCGGTCTGATCTGGTTGGGATAAGTTCATTATTTTCATTGCTTACCTTTGTTATACCTCCCTTTTTGGTACACATTGTACGGACTTACCACGTACTATCGGAGATAGGGTATATAATGCGGCGTAAACTTCTGGTGGCATGAAGAAGTTGGCATTCTTACGGATCATCGGCATGCCTTAGTGTTTGGAACACATTTAGTTTAACTTGCTGGTCATTCACCCTCATTGTGAGTTCTCCCTTTTCAACATCGATCAAGGTTCTCCTGTTGCTAGGAATGGTCTCCCGAATGATGGGTGCATGCTCATACCTTCACAATCAAAACAATAAAGTCAGCGGGAAAAATAAATTTATCAACTTTTACGGTATGTCTTACAATTTTTCCCTCTGGATACACATAGGATGCGCGTAATTTCATGTTTAACCATCGGCGCCTTGTAGGTCTTGCCTTGATTCCTAGTTTTGGAAAGTTGATTTAGGCATCAAGTTTGCCCCGCTCCAAGGTCGCATAATGCTTTCCCGACATAGTGATTTCCAATGGAGCAAGTATTGTGAAACTTCCGGGATCCTTCGGTTTAGGTGGCATACGATTGTGCAATTTTACCTTATGCATCCCTACCGGAGGAATTGTTTCAAACTCTCTAGCCTTGTTCTCTTGGACACAATGTCTTTAAGAAACTTGGCATAGTTTGGCATTTGTTCAATGCCTTCCCGATGCAAGTTGATGTGGACTTGCTTTAGGATATCAGAAACTTCTTGAATTGGTATTCTTGCTTTTGTCTTCAACCTTTGTGGGAATGCTGGTGGAAGTCGGATATCTTTGATCCCTTTCATTGGTTTGGAAACCTGATTGTGACGGCATTCTTGGACATGCAGATACCGAGGCATTATCAACTGGGGTTTGGAGGAGCATGCTATCGTAAACGTTTTGCATCGTCTTTATCGTCGTTCTTGCATGCTTATTCGATGGTTGCGCGGCAATTTCTAGTTGACATCCGAGGTTTTACTGCTGCTAGGTTCGTCTTGATCTTTTGTGGAGTTTTGTTTGTGGCGGGTTTGAACCTCTCTAAGTTGTTAGCCACTTCTAGTGGTGATTGCCTTACATTGCTCATGGCGGTTCCTCTTGCGACCCGGTATGCGCTAGGTAAACCTCCTTGTGGTCTAGTATTGGATTTTTTGAGCAAATTGTCGACTTGAATTTTCCAATGATTTGATTGTCGCCTCTTGGATTACGCATACATTCAGAAGAATTATGGTTATCACCACATAACTCACAAAAAGAATCCATTACCTTGACTTCATGTGTGTTGTTTGGTTTTGCATGTTACGGACCATCTTGGTTAAAGTGGCCAAGTGTGCGAAATTGAATCGATGATCCTAGTTCATGTATTGTGGCTTAGCGTCTAACTCCTCCTCTTCTAGTAGATGGGAATTGATAACTTATCTAGGGTATGCCGTTTGCGAGGCATCTAGCATCATCCTTGTTGGTGTATTCACGGCGTTGTAAAACATTGTTACTTGAGTCCACCGGGAATCCGTGTAAGGGCATTTGTGTAGAAGTTCTCTATATCGCTCCCAAGCCTCGTACATGGATTCATCATCTGCTGCCGAAAGAAGTAATGTCGTTCTGAAGCTTATCGAGTCAAATTTGTAGGATTAAATCTAGCAAGGAAATCACGACAAAGATCGGTCCAAGATGCTATGGATCCGGCGAGAATGCTATTCAACCATGCTTTCGCCCTATCCCTCGGTGAATAGAATAATCTTAATCGTAGGACATCGGGGGTGACTCGTGTGTATCTTGAGCGAGTTGCAAATCTCGAGGAAAGATTTTAGATGTTGTCGTGCATCTTGATTCTTTGAGCCGCCAAATTGACCTATTGTGTTGATCATATTAAACATTACGGTTTCAACTCAAGTGGTGGCTTCAATTTTGGTGCGACAACTCACAGGTTAAATCCATCAAGATCTTCTTCAAGATAGTCTCGAATAGTTACATTTCGTGCAGAATCACTCCTCCTCCTGCTCGAACATCTTGATTCATATTGCCGTCTTGATTTGCCATTGCTTCTCTTATCCTTCGTCTAAGTCTTTGTAAGGTTCGTTCGATTTACGGATCAAAGGATATTACGGTGAAGTCGGTCTGCATACAGTCATATACCAATGCAAAACCAAAGTTTGTTAGCCCTTTGAATTTTAAACAAGAAAAATAAAAGAAAGTGCAAGAAAATAAAAACAAAGTCGCTATTGCCAATCCCGACAGCGGCGCAAAAAACTTATTTGCGCGTAATAAGTGCTCACGCAAATGTGCAAGTATACACGTCGCAAGTTATAGTATAAAAGATATCGTCTCCACAAGAGGATTGGTGCCACTTTGAATCTAGTCTCTTGCTTTTGTAAAAGTAAAAACACAAATAAAGGATTATATAGTTTTAACTAATAACTAATCTAGAAAGCAATAAAGCTTGAAATAGAAAGTGCAAACTCTTATTACCTAAACAAAACCAATAGTTTCTCACAACCACAAAACACAATAACCATAGCCAAGTAGATTTAGTTCATGGCTAGGTTATAATCCCTAGCATGAACCCAATCGAACAAGAAAGAAAAGGATGAAGAAGAGGCTTGTTGAAATCCTCCTTGCCCTAGATGCTTGTCGAAAATTCTCTCCTCTTGCCCTCCTTGGACTTGTGAAAATTCCCCTTCTCTCTCTAGTTTGGATTGTGAAATCTCCTTGCTATTTATAGGGCTAGGCAAAGTCCTTCTTTGAGGAGGAGTTTAAGTTGGAATTAAATTATCTTTAAAGAATATAATTCTTTATTATAATTGTATTCTACTAGATTTATTGTGTTTGTGGTTGTGAGAAACTATTGGTTTTTGTTTAGGTAATAAGAGTTTGCACTTTTCTATTTCAAGGTTTATTCATTCTTGGTTCTTATTCTTGTTTTTAGTGAATTTGGGAGAGGATCTCGTGATTTCATCTATTTATCTAATATCGGGAGAGTTAGATTCAAAAGCGAATGAATATGATCTTTATTCAATCTAATGATGGTGAAGATTAATCCGGCTTAGGAATAAGTTAAGGATTTCAGCGGCTAGAAGGAGCGCAAGATTGGTTGTTGTTCACCCTTGATTCACTTGAGGATGTATTATCAAGGCATGCACAAGTAGCTAGAGTTTCGACTTAGGGATAAGAAAAACCATTGAAGAAACCGAATGGTCCCGACCATCTTGATTTGTTTTCGGGAAAAGTTTTAGCGAGAATTGAATAAGAGAACTAGTTGCCCTGGCGTGAATTGCGGCAATAGTTTCTTGTCATGCCATTGCTTTGTTTTCTCCTTGTAGATTCGTGCATTGTTATGGCGAGTGCGGAATTCTTCTATCTCGTTGAGGTCAACAAGCGCTTTTTTATCCGGCACTTTCCCAATCCATATTCACGGTCTTGATTGCCCAATATGCCTTGTGTTCGATTTCCACGGTAGATGGCATGTTTTGCCATAGACAAGTCGGAAGGGGACATACCTAAGGGTGTTTTGAATGCAGTGCGATATGCCCCAAAGTCGTCATCTAGTCTTAATGACCAATCCTTTCTAGAGGATTTACAACTTTCTCAGTATACCCTTCAATTCTCGGTTGGAAATTTTTGCTTGCCCGTTGGTTTGTGGGTGATATGCCGTGGCGATCTTGTGATGATATGCGAAGCGTTGCAACATCTTGGCAATAAGTGCATTGTCAAAATGCTTGCCTTCATCGCTGATAATTGCTCTCGGCATCCCAAACCGTGTAAATATGTTTTTAGAATCGTTGCGGTCTTGGAATCGTTGTTGGGAGGCTGCAGTTTGCCTCAACCCATTTAGACACGTAGTCGACGGCAAGTAGAATGTAGAGGTTGCGAATGAAGATGGGAAAGGTCCCATAAAATCGATCCCCCATACATCGAACAATTCCACCTCGATGATGTTTTGGGTGGCATCTCATGTCGTCTAGAGATATTGCCGATCCTCTGGCAGCGATCACATTGCTTGTAAAAGTCTTGGGCATCTTTGTACAATGTTGGCCAATACAAACCGGATTGCAAAACTTTGGCGTGATGCGAGTTCCTCCAAAATGTCCTCCATAGGGTGAAGAATGGCATTGCGGAGTACATTACATTGCTCTTCTTTGAGGACACATCATGCGTATAACCTGATCTGCACATTGTTTAAACAAAAGAGGCTCGTCCCAAAAAGTAATGCTTAGCATCATGGCGGAACCGCTTCTTCCCTTGGTGAGTAATGCCATAAGGTAAAATACCACAACTAAATCTGCGTGCGAGGGTATTGCGGGGGCATGTCTTTGCCCCAAAATTCTTTGCTCCCAAAATTGCTAGCGGCGTTGTCGGCGTCGTCCAGGGTTGTCAGGCATTCATCGGTTGCGTCGGGCGCCGGCGTGTGCATCCATGGTTTGCAGGCGTCGTCAAGGGTTGTCGAGGGCATGCGCGTCCATGGTTGCGAGGCAACTAAAATTTGTTCATCGGGAATGCATCGCATATCTCTAGATCGCGTCCTCCTCCCTATTGCGTTCTAAGCGTGATAAGTGATCGACCACTTGATTTTTGTTCCTTTCACATCCTTAATTTCAATATCAAATTCTTGTAAAAGTAATATCCAGCGAATCAAGCGAGGTTTGGCATCCTTTTTAGCAAATAGATATTTGATTGCGAATGGTCGTATGAACAATTACCTTTGTACCAATCAAATAGGATCGGAACTTGTCAAATCACGAAAACTACAGCTAGTAACTCTTTCTCCGTTGTTGTGTAATTCACTTGAGCACTATTAAGAGTTTTACTAGCGTAGTATATCACATGGAAGGTCTGTGCGTTGGCCTAGGGACTGCTCTACCGCGAAATCACTTGCATCACACATGAGCTCAAAGGTAGCGTCAATACGGTGGAGCGACAATGGGTGCGAGGCAAGCTTTTTCTTTAGGGTTTTGAATGCTTGGGTGCAGAATCATCAAAATCGAAGACTTTATCTGTTCAAGCAAATTACACAAGGGTTTAGTGATTTTAGAAAAATTATGAATGAACCTCTGTAAAAACACTGCATGTCCAGAAAACTTGAATTCCTTTAACTTGAACTTGGTGGGGTAATCTCTCGATCACGTCCACCTTGGCTTTGTCTACTTCAATTCCCTTGGATGAAATCTTGTGGCGAGCACTATTCCTTCATCTACCATAAAATGGCATTTCTCCCAATTGAGGACTAAATCGGTTTCTTCACATCTTGCCAACACCCTCTCTAAATTGCGAGACATTTGTCGAAGTCATTACCAAAAACAGAAAAATCATCCATGAAGATCTCAAGAAGTCTTGACCATGTGCGAAAAAGAGTGCCATCATGCATCTTTGGAAGGTTGTTGGGCGTTACACAATCGAGCGGCATCCTTCGGAAAGCATAAGTACCGTATGGGCATGTGAAGGTTGTCTTTTCTTGATCTTGGTGCTATGGCAATTTGATTGTAACTGAATAACCATCAAGAAAACAATAAAAGGGTTTACTGCAAGGCGGTCAAGCATTTGATCAATAAAGGGTAATGGGAAGTGATCTTTCCTAGTGGCTTTGTTTAGCTTTCGATAATCCATACAAACCCTCCAACGGTCTGATCTGGTTGGAATAAGTTCATTATTTTCATTACTTACCACCGTTATACCTCCCTTTTTTGGTACACATTGTACGGACTTACCCATGTACTATCGGAGATAGGGTATATAATGCCGGCGTCAAGCCACTTGATGATTTCTTTCATTACAACCCCTTTCATGGCATGATTGGTCTCCTCTGGGCCTCGATTGAAGGTTTGTGATCATCTTCCAACAAAATCTTGTGCATGCACCACTGCCGGGCTAATTCCCTTCAAGTCGGCAATTGTCCACCCTATTGCCTTTTTGTGTAGCTTCAACATCTTGATCAGCTTCTTTTCTGCTCGGGCTGTAACTTAGAAGAAATAATTACAGGCAATGTATTATCGGTTCCTAAGTATGCATATTTTAGTTGCTCGGCAATTGTTTCAACTCAAGAATTGGTGGTTGTTCAATAGAGGTTTTTTGAGCTTACCTTCCTTACTGAGTAATCCGGTGGTTCAAAGTATGTGTACAGTCGATTGACTAGCCAATTTGCCTCTTCTTGTTGTTCCTCATTGACCGGTTCTTCATACTCCTCAGGTTCCTCTTGATCGGCAATGTAGTTGCGAGGCAACTAAATTCCTCATCGAAGTTAAACTCTGTCGTGGCATGAAGAAGTTGGCATTCTTACGGATCATCGGCATGCCTTAGTGTTTGGAACACATTTAGTTTAACTTGCTGGTCATTCACCCTCATTGTGAGTTCTCCCTTTTCAACATCGATCAAGGTTCTCCTGTTGCTAGGAATGGTCTCCGAGAATGATAGGTGCATGCTCATCTTCTACAATCCAAAACAATAAAGTCAGCGGGAAAAATAAATTTATCAACTTTTACCCGGTATGTCTCGATTTTCCCTACGGATGCACATAGGATCTGTCGGCTATTTTGTAGCATAAGCTGTTGTAGGTCTTGCCTTCCGATTCTAGTTTACGGAAAACCGATTTAGGCATCAAGTTTATGCTAGCCCAAGGTCGCATAATGCTTTCCCGACATAGTGATTTCCAATGGAACATGGTATTGTGAAACTTCGGGATCCTTCAACTTGGGTGGCATACGATTGTGCAACATTGCCATGCATCCCCTCATTGCGGCAAGCTGTTTCAAACTCTCTAGCCTTGTTCTCTTGGACACAATGTCTTTAGAAACTTGGCATAGTTGGCATTTGTTCAATTGCTTCCACCAATGGCAAGTTGATGTGGACTTGCTTTAGGATATCAAGAAACTTCTTGAATTGGTATTCTTGCTTTTGTCGCTTCAACCTTTGTGGGAATGGTGGTGGAAGTCGGATATCTTCGATCCTTTCATTGGTTTGGAAACTTTGATTGCGGCATTGCCGGGACAAGCTGGAGTTGCCGAGGCATTATCAATTGGGGTTGCCGAGGCATGCTTATCACAAGTTGCGAGGCATCTTTATCGTCGGTTTTTGAGGCATGCTTATTGCGGTTGCGCGGCAATTCTGGTTTGACATCGAGGCTTTGCCGCTAGGTTCGTCTTGATCTTTTTGTGGAGTTTTGTTTGATGGCGGGTTTGAGCCTCTCTAAGTTGTTGGCCACTTCTAGTGGTGATTGCCTTACATTGCTCATGGCAGTTCCTCTTGCGACTTGAGTATCGCTAGGTAAACCTCCTTGCGGTCTAGTATTGATTTTGAGCAAATTGTCCGACTTGATTTTCCAATGATTTGATTGCCGCCTCTTGGTTTTGCAATCTCATCTCAGTCTGTTAATAAAAGCATCGAGTTCTTTTTATGAAGTTACTATTCTCAGACCATATAAGATTGATTTTCATCATAAAAGCATTTGAGAATTTTTCAAAGAACTAGATGTTGTCGGTTGTTCTTTGCGGCATCTATTGTCGTGGCATATTCTGCTTGGAATCCCGATGCTTGTGCATTCTGATTGTTCTGGTTTAGAGCATTGTTGGGATTACTCCATGAAAAATTGGGTGCTTCTTCCAATTTGGATTGTATGTATTGGACATCACATTGTTGTTTCGGTTGTAATTTAGGATTCGCTCCCAAGCCTCACATGGAAATCACGACAAAGTAATCGGTCCAAGATCGGTCAAATTTGTAGGATTAAATTGATCCGACAAAGCGGGAATGCTATTCAACCATGCTATTCAGCCTATCCCTCGGTGAATAGGGAATAATCTTGTCGTAAAACATCGGGGTGACTCGTGTATTTTGAGCGAGTTGCAAATCTAGGAAAGATTTAAGATGTTGTCGTGCATCTTGATTCTTTGAGCCGCCAAATTGACCAATTGTGTTGATCATATTAAACATTACGGTTTCAACTCAAAGTGGTCGGCTTCAATTTGGTCGACAACTCTGGATTAAGTCCATCAGATCTTCTTCATAAATTTGATGGCTCTTTGTTGTGGTTTGATTGATTTAAAATTCTAGTGAACTTAGGTTGATAATTAAACAAATTGGGGATTAGAATAAAAATTGGATGAATGCTAGAGGTGCCCGAAATTGGCTCTAGCATGTGCTAAAAATTGATCGCTAGAGGTGCCCAGAAATTGGCTCTAGTATGTGCTAAAAAATTGATCGCTAGAGGTGCCCGAAACCGGCTCTAGTTGAATAAATTAATTAACTTAAGAAAACTAAAAACAAAACACTAGAGGTGCCCAAAAGTGGCTCTAGTTAAAACATGTTAAAAAGAACCCAATGAAGTAATTTGAAAACCTCTTGTTTGCATAGAATCCGAAAAATCAACTTGCACACAACTCACACACACTCACAAGCATTATAGTTTGATTAGAGTAACTCCTAAGTTTTGAAAAATGAAAAGCCAATCATACTTTGTGCCCGGTTACGAGGTGAAATCAAGTTCAAAGCTAAGTTTGTGAAAATTGAAGTCTTGGCGGTAATTATTAGTTTGCATTGCTTGAGGACAAGCAATAGTTGAGTTTTGGGGTGTGATAAGTGTTCAAAAGTACTATTTTCTTACCCTTTTTACTCATATTATTGTTAGACTTAGGCTCATATTAGTTGCATATTAGCCATTCATGCATTAATCCATGTTTCCTTCCATCGTTGAGCTTGATTACATAACTTGGTAGTTTTTGTGGGAAAAGATGCTGCTTTGGTGTGTTTTGTGTGTATGTGCAGGATCACTTGCCAAAGCAAGGCTAGAGCTAGTTGCGAGGGGCAATGCATGAAGGAGATGCGAGCTAGTTGCAGGGCAATGCATGAAGGAGGCGCCGAGCAGTTGCCGGGGCAATTGTCGACAAAGAATAAGGTGATATGGTAGTCGAAATTGATGACTAGACAAGCCCAAGATGACGTGGAGCAAAGCTAAATCCCAAAGGAGTTTGATTTCCATGAAAGAGTTAAAGAAGAATTAAATTCCAAGAAGAAGAGGAGAAGTTCTAGAAGGAATATAATTATAATAAAGAATTATATTCTTTAAAGATAATTTAATTCAACAACTTCCTCCTCAAAGAAGGACTTTGACCTAGCCCTATAAATTAGAGCCATGCCGTCAACTCCAAAGGGAGGAGAGAAATTTTCGACAAGCATCAAGGGGCAAGGAGGATTTTGACGACAAAGCTTCATTCATTCTTCATCTTTTTCTTTCTTGTTCAATTAGGTTCATGCTAGGGATTCTTTATCTTGTGTTTCTTTGGAACCTAGCCATGAACTAAATCTATTTGGCTAAGGTTATTGTGTTTTGTGGTTGTGAGAAACTATTGGATTTTGTTTAGGTAATAAGAGTTTGCACTTTTCTATTCAAGGTTTATTCATTCTTGGTTCTTATTCTTGTTTTGCGAGTGAATTGGGAGAGGATCTCGTAATTTCATCTATTTATCTAATATCGGGAGAGTTAGATTCAAGCGAATGAATATGATCTTTATTCAATCTATTGATGGTGAAGATTAATCCGGCAGGAATAAGTTAAGGATTTCAGCGGCTAAGAGGGCGCAAGATTGGTTGTTGTTCACCCTTGATTCACGCGAGGATGTATTATCAAGGCATGCACAAGTAGCTAGAGTTTCGACTTAGGGATAAGAAGAAACCATTGAAGAGCGCTCTGCGAACCTTGAAGGTTGCTGCCCGGGCGCCCAAGTAGTTGCCCAACTAGTTGCCCGAGGCAATCCTACAGGCCTCAATTGAAGGTTTGTGATCATCTTCCAACAAAATCTTGTGCATGCATTTGCTTTGGGGCTAATTCCCTTCAAGTCGACAATTGTCCACCCTATTGCCTTTTTGTGTAGCTTCAACATCTTGATCAGCTTCTTTTTCTGCTCGGGCTGTAACTTAGAAGAAATAATTACAGGCAATGTATTATCGGTTCCTAAGTATACATATTTTAGTTGCTCGGCAATTGTTTCAACTCAGAATCGGTGGTTGTTCAATAGAGGGTTTTCGATCTTACCTTCCTTACGAGTAATCGGTGGTTCAAAGTATGTACCACAGTCGATTGACTAGCCAATTTGCCTCTTCTTGTTGTTCCTCATGACCGGTTCTTCATACTCCTCGAGTTCCTCTTGATCGGCAATGTAGTTGCGAGGCAACTAAATTCCTCATCGAAGTTAAACTCTGCCGTGGCATGAAGTAGTTGGCATTCTTACGGATCATCGGCATGCCTTAGTGTTTGGAACACATTTAGTTTAACTTGCTGGTCATTCACCCTCATTGTGAGTTCTCCCTTTTCAACATCGATCAAGGTTCTCCTGTTGCTAGGAATGGTCTCGAGAATGATAGGTGCATGCTCATCCTTCACAATCCAAAACAATAAAGTCAGCGGGAAAAATAAATTTATCAACTTTTACCGGTATGTCTCGATTTTTCC
>JAGYYJ010002243.1:0-20434 GCA_019671005.1 Hibiscus mutabilis
GATGACATTTTACTTCAAATATTAATAAGTGACATTCTTATACTCTTAGAACACCATCCTTAATATTTTTATAATGAACATTGTCTTAACCTCGGGAAAATACCTTTATTTCGAATATAAGCAAAACACCTCTATTCTCTAAGGATCCTCGGGAATTTTGGTAAAAATGGTAGTTTAGAAAAAAATTAGAAAAATAGAGTGTGTTGGGAAAAATTTAGGAATTTATGGCATTTCTACAGTGTCATAGAAGAACGCCTCCTGCAATAGGCGTTTTTGGTCTAAAAAATATTAAAAAAATAGAGAACGCTTCCTGCATAAGACGTTCGGCGGCATTTCTGGTCCAAAAATAAAAAATAGAGAATGCCTCCTGCAAGAGGCGTTCTCAACTGATACTGTAGAAAATGCCATAAATTCCCAAATATCTCTTAACATATCCTATATTCAAAAAATTCATTCTTAAACCCCCAATATCCAAAGCTTCCAAGGATCTCATAATATTCTAATAAAATATATTATCATTTTTATTTTAAATCTAAAAGATAAATGTATGTATGATTATTAAGGAAATATAGTTCATTATTTTATTAACGGAGAAAGTAACATCCGAATCTGTTAAGGACACCATTTCTCTTAGGCTCCCAAAATAATAAAATATTACTTTAATTAAAATGACCAAATAAATTAAAATATAATGAATAGATAATATTAGCGGTTAAAAATGATTTTTTAAAATTGATAATTAAAATCAAACAGATTAAAAACAAAAGAAATTATGAATTGAATATAACAAAAACAAAATAATTTTTCCAAACTAGAATTCAAGTGACCAATTAGGAGTGGGTAATTAGAATGGTGTTTTTAATCCAATAAAAATGTTGTCGGTACCTTATTTCAAATATCTAATGGAAATGAGTTTTATTTTGATACACAGTCCGTGTAAAATATTTTTATACAACTCTTTTATAAAATTTAAAATCTAAAACATTAACCCTAACACCCTAGATTCTAAACCCTAAACCTTAAATCTTACATTCTAAACCCCTAAACTTTAAACCTTAAACTAAACTTCTAACACCTAAATTTAAAAAGCACGTGTAAACTTTAATTTACACGGAGAAATTTACCTAAAAATAACTTTAGGGTAAACTACATCAATAGTTACCGAACTATAGTTTCTTTTCTATTATGGTCACCGAATTATTTTTTTTGGCAAAAGCATCACTAACGTTATGTTTTTTTCCTATTTTGGTCACCGAATTATTTTTTTTGAAAAATATCGCTAACGTTATGTTTCCTTCCTATTTTGATCACCGGATGTTTTGCTGACGTGAAATTTTATTTTTTTATTTTTCATGTCATTTCTTCTCTCTCCTCGTAAGCAATATATGTTATTTTATAATATTTTTATTCAAATTAATAGGATTGTGACACTTGTCACTTCCTAGTGGAATAAAAGGAATGAAAAATCAAGCCTCTTATGCAGCTAGAGAAATTCGACTAATAGGTAATTACACGTGTCACCATCTCTTTGGCTGCATAAGGGGCTTGATTTTTCATTCATTTTATTCCACTAATAGGTAGTGACACGTGTCACCATCCTGTTAGTTTGAATAAAAATATTATAAAATAACATATATTGCTTACGAGAAGAGAGAAAATATGACATGGAAAATTAAAAAAAAAAAATCCACGTTAGCAAAATCGTTAAGTTTTTAACAGCCGGTAACCAATATAGGAAATAAACATAACGTTAGTGATATTTTTACCAAAAAATAGTTCGGTAACCAAAATAAAAAAGAAACATAACGTTAGTGATATTTTTGCCAAAAAATAATTTACTGACCAAAATAGAAAAGAAACTATAGTTCGGTGACTACTGGTGTAGTTTACCTATAACTTTAACCCTCCCCAAAACTCTATTTCTTAAAATCCCCGGAAATATGGCGACAGAAGCTACAACCACCACACCTGCGGCGGCGGCGGCAATCGAACCTTTCAAGCCTTACACTCTATCCCAAACTCTATCCGTCCATAAAAACGCCATCTACGCCGTGAAATTCTCCTCCGACGGCAGCCTCCTCCTCTGCCGACAAAACCCTCCGCACCTACTCTCTCCCCCCCACAGCTGCTACCCTCACTCCCATCCATGAATACTCCGGCCACGAACAAGGCGTTTCCGACGTGGCCTTCTCCTCCGACTCCCGGTTCCTCGTCTCTGCTTCCGACGACAAAACTATCCGTCTCTGGGACATCCCCACTGGTTCTTTGATCAAAACCCTTCACGGCCACACCAACTATGTTTTCTGCGTCAACTTTAACCCTCAATCTAACATGATAGTTTCGGGTTCTTTCGATGAAACCGTGAGGGTTTGGGACGTGAAAACTGGGAAATGCTTGAAAGTTTTACCCGCTCATTCTGATCCAGTCACAGCCGTTGATTTTAATCGAGATGGTTCCCTTATTGTTTCGAGTAGTTATGATTGGCTTTGTAGGATTTGGGATGCTGGAACTGGGCATTGTATGAAGACTTTGATTGATGATGAGAATCCACCCGTTTCTTATGTTAAGTTTTCACCTAATGGGAAATTTATTCTGGTTGGGACTCTGGATAATACTTTGGTAAGTTCTTATTTTTGGGTCTTTTCTTGTTCCCCTTTTTAATTTGTTTTAGTGTAAGTTAATTCGTTAAAAATTTATGATTTTCCAAGGTTAGATTTAGGGTGGTTCTATATTTATATAAATTTCAACTTGTCCGAGGCAAATTTGAGGTTGCAATTTGCATAGCCTGGAAATATAAGTGCTGCCAAAAATTTATTATACTTTAGCGGCATAGTTTTAGTTCATCACTGGGTTTTACTTTCTTTTTTATTTCACTTCCAATGTCCGAATCTGTTCTCAATGCAATGCTATTTCAACATATGTATGTATCAATGATTTAATGATCTTGAGGACTGATACGGAAGGCAAGATCAAGAATTACCTCAAAATCTAGGAACCCTCTAGATCACAATTAATCTAGCAAACTCACTAATATAATCCGAGAAAACCCCAAACTCCACGTTCAGCAAACCGATAATAAAGCATGATATTGATGTAAAAACGAGATAGGATGAATTTGACGGTGACGGTGTTGGATAGATTTGTCCATGGCACCCTCATAAGCGCAATTGAATAGGCAAACACCTGCAAACGGCACGAATCTCTCCGATGAATGGATGATGACGAGATAGATGTTGTAGGATATTTTGTCATCGGCACCCTCTTAGACGCGATTATCTAAGCAAGCAACCTCAAGCGGCTCCAACCCACCCTCCTAGATGCAATTACCTAGGCAAGCAAGAGTGTGAAGATGATCTCCATTACAAGAACTTGACGAACTTACGTTGAAGAAGACTTCTGATACGGAAAATAACAAGGCAAATCTATCTACATTGAAAATAAAATGGCCCATGGCCAAAGGTTTTTGCAACTCATAAATTCTTGATGTTGTTCTTATTAATGAAGCAAATATGCTTCTAAATAGACTACAAATGAAGAGTTCAACTTAAATTAAGAAAAGTAAAGATAATAATAAAATAAATAAACATATTTTATCTAACCTAAAAAACTAATAAATAAATAACAAATCTAATCCTAAATCATCTAAATATCTTCATAAAGAATCCTAGATTAAACTTAAGTACAAATAATCAATAAAATTATTGAAAATTTGTAATAAATAATATTTCCCGTAATAAAACCGTATAGAGATTTCTGCTCGCACAGTCTTCACTAAAATGGACATAACTTGAGCTCCTAATGTCGGATTGATGCGTTTCAAGATGCGTTGGAAAGATAAGAGACAGACGAATATGTTTGAAGAAGACATGTAGACTCAGAAGTGCCCAGATCCCATCCGAAAATTCGATGCAAGTTGGCTGAAATTCTAGATTTATAAAACAGCTTCAACTCTTTGGCTACAATGCATCATTTTAGCCCCCCCATACATGTATCATTCTCCCCCTGTTGAAAACGATTCGTCCCGAATCTTAAGAGTTGTTGATCACAACCTTCAAGTCTCTTGAGATGTCTCCAGGAATGAAATATTAAAACTAAGATCTATATAGAGAATTATATATTTTTTTCTTTTTTCTCAACTACTAAAACAACAGTAAAAGATAATTGTTTCAAACACCTAAACCAAGGCTCTAATACCAATTGATACGGAAGGCAGGATCCAAAAATTACCTCAAAATCTAGGAACCCTCTAGATCACAATTAATCTAGCAAACTCACTAATATGATCCGAGAAAACCCCAAACTCCACATTCAGCAAACCGATAATAAATCATGATCTTGATGTAAAAACGAGATAGGATGAATTTGACGGTGACGGTGTTGGATAGATTTGTCCTTGGCACCCTCCTAATACCTAGGCAAGTAAGAGTGTGAAGATGATCTCCATTACAAGAACTTGACGAACTTACGTTGAAGAAGACTTCTGATACGAAAAATAACAAGGCAAATCTATCTACCTTGAAAATAAAATGGCCCATGGCCAAAGGTTTTTACAACTCATAAATTCTTGATGTTGTTCTCATTAATGAAGCAAATATGCCTCTAAATAAGCTACAAATGAAGAGTTCAACTTAAATTAGGAAAAGTAAAGATAATAATAAAATAAATAAACATATTTTATCTATCCTAAAAAACTAATAAATAAATAACAAATCTAATCCTAAATCATCTAAATATCTTCATAAAGAATCCCAGATTAAACTTAAGTACAAATAATCAATAAAATTATTGAAAAATCGTAATAAATAATATTTCCCGTGATAAAACCGTATAGAGATTTCTGCTCGCACAGTCTTCACTAAATTGGACATAACTTGAGCTCCCAATGTCGGATTGATGCGTTGGAAACCTAAGAGACAGACGAATATGTTTGAAGAAGACATGTAGGCTCAGAAGTGCCCAGATCCCATCCGAAAATTCGATGCAAGTCGTCTGAAATTCCATATTTATAAAACAGCTTCAACTCTTTGGCTACAATGCATCATTTTAGCCCCCCGTACATGTATCAAGGACTTTCTGCTAATGCTTTATAGTTTTTGTTATTTTCTGTTAGGTTATTTTGGAATGCTGTTTGTTGTATTTGAAGAACAGAGTTGTACTTAATCTTTGGATGAGTGTGTGAATTTGGCTTTGTTTACTCTTCATTAGATGACCTTTAATATTGGCAACTTGATTGAATTGTGCTTATTTTCAACCCTGTTTCTCTATGAAATCAGTGAATCAATTGTTTTGTCTGAAATCTCACTGCTGCTGCTGGAAATGATTCATTTCTCAGTAAAACTGTAAGGTTGTGTATTGGTATTTCCATAAATGGATACAGCATGTGCCGGGATGCCCCTTAAGAATTATTAATTTGTCACACTTGACTCACTTGCAATGCAATTTCTCCCTTTCAATATTTGAAGTGCAATTGCATTTGTAAACAATCCGTTTAGCTGAAGTGATTTAGTTTCATTTATCAATTGAATTTGCTTATATCTTATATAAGGGATTTTTACATGCCATTTCGAAGGGAAAAAACTATCTTGTATTGTTTTCTTATTTTTGAGTTCTTTTATGTGCAAATTAGGACGGCGTTGAAGTATGTCTTTGATGTTCTGAAAATGCCAATTAAGATTTTTGTGTGTTTCTCTACCTTGTGTTTTTGTCCTCAAAGATTTTTTTTTCCTGACTATTACATTCTCTCTGCAGAGGCTTTGGAACTTTGAAACTGGGAAATTTTTGAAAACTTGCACTGGCCATGTGAATTCAAAGTTCTGCATTTCATCTTCTTTCTCTATCACAAATTGTAGTGATGTCCTCTTTCGCTAAAAAAACGTGGATTTTCGAGGTGTTTGTAATTTTTCGGCTATAAAACGTTTATTCCTTGGGGTTTAAGAAAAAAACCGCATTTTTAAAAATTGGAGTCGCCACCGGCCACTTAGGTAGGCCGAACACCATAAAACCAGAGATTTAAAAATTATTGGGTTCGGGAGTCGGTTACGGATGGGGAAGGATTAGCACCCCCACACCGCCCAAAATTGGTACTTTAATAATTACCGCTTTATTAATATTAGATTTTCCGGATTAAAGTGACGATTAGTTTAAAATTAGGTCATAATTGCGAATAAATTTTAAGGACCCCGTTATCCGAGAGTAAACGCCCAACCACTATCACTACGCCTGATACTTGCCCCGTTTACGCTCGGATAAAAGGGCACCGCATTAACAATTTATATCTCGATATGCAATCTTAGTGGCAAAAATATAAAACATGGACATATTGCAAGATGTCATAGTACCATGGGTTTCCATCAATCTCTTCCTGTACATTACAACAATGAGCAGGCTTTTCAAACGTCTGCATCTTAATGGGCTTAATTTCTGCTCCGGTGTTTGTTTTGAACATGGAGGCCAAGGTTGCCAAGGCGTCTGCCATCTGATTTTCTTCTCGGGGCAGGTAATTGAAGCTGACCTTTTTGAACTCTTTGGTGAGCTCTTGGATCAATTCGTAATATTTGACCAACTTCGGGTCCCTGGTTTCCCATTCCCCGCGCAATTGGTAAATTACTAAGGATGAATCTCCGAACACTCGAAGTTCCTTCAGCCTTCTCTCAATAGCTGAGTTCAGTCCCATAACACAAGCTTCGTATTCAGCTATATTGTTTGTGCAGAAGAATTCCAATCTGCTGGTGAAAGGATAATAGACGTCCTCAGGAGAAATTAGCATTGCTCCTATCCCATGTCCGAGGGCGTTAGAGGCTCCATCAAAGTAAAGCTTCCATGATTTATCATCTGAAACCTCTTCTTCGGTTGTAATGCACATCAAGTCTTCGTCTGGGAAATTAAAGTTCAATGCCTCATAGTCATCCGAAGCACGACTAGCTAGGAAATCTGCTACGACACTCCCCTTTACGGCTTTCTGGTTAACGTATACGATATCGAATTCGGATAAGAGCATCTGCCATCGGGCCATCCTTCCAGTTAGTGCTGGCGCTTCCATTAAGAACTTCAATGGGTCTAGCTTGGATATCAACCAAGTAGTGTGGTACAGCATGTACTGTCTAAGTCGTTTAGCAGTCCAAACTAGAGCACAACACAGCTTCTGCACTGGTGGGTACCGCGTTTCGTAATCATTGAATTTTCTGCTTAGGTAATAGATGGCTTGTTCCATTTTTCTTGACTCATCATGTTGCCCCAATACGCATCCCATTGAATTCTCAAAAACTGTCAGGTAGAGAATTAATGGTCGACCTGGTACTGGTGCGACTAAAATTGGAGCATTTATCAGGTACTTTTTAATCTTTTCTAGGGCTCTTTGACATTCCTCGTCCCACACACCAGGATTATTCTTTCTAAGAAGTCTGAAGACCGGGTCACATTGGTTGGTTAATTGGGAAATGAAACGAGAGATATAATTCAACCTCCCCAGGAAACCGCGAACTTCCTTCTGAGTGCGGGGTGGTGAGAGATACTGGATGGCTTTCACTTCATCTGGATCAATCTCAATCCCTCTTCTACTTACCACAAACCCTAGGAGTTTTCCAGAAGTAACGGCGAAGGTACACTTGGCAGGATTGAGCCTCAGCTGGTACTTCCGTAGTCTTTGGAATAGTTTTCTCAAGTTCTGTAGGTGCTTTTCCTCTGTTCGAGATTTGGCAATCATGTCGTCCACATATACTTCTATTTCTTTGTGCATCATGTCATGGAAAAGAGTCACCATTGCTCTTTGGTATGTTGCCCCTGCGTTCTTTAGCCCAAACGGCATCACCCGATAACAAAAAGTGCCCCACATGGTTATGAACGTGGTCTTCTCCATGTCGTTAGGGTCCATCTTTATCTGGTTGTACCATGAGAAGCCGTCCATGAATGAAAACCATGAATGCCCTGCAGTATTGTCAACCAGCGTGTCAATATGTGGTAAGGGGAAGTTGTCTTTAGGGCTGGCTCGGTTCAGATCCCTATAATCTACACACATACGAACTTTCCCGTCCTTCTTTGGTACAGGTACAATGTTTGCAACCCATTCGGGGTATTTGGCTACCTCCAAGAATCCAGCATCAAACTGCTTTTTCACTTCCTCTCGGATCTTTAACTACATATCTGGTCTCATTCTCCGAAGTTTTTGCTGTATTGGTTTGTACTCTGATTTTGTTGGCAATTTGTGCACCACTATGTCGGTATTCAACCCTGGCATATCTTGATAAGTCCAGGCAAATACATCTTTGAATTCCTGAAGTAGGGTTATCAGTTCGTGCTTGGTTTATGAGGAAATCGTTGTTCCTACTTTTATTTCTTTTCTCTCTTCTTCAGTCCCCAAGTTTACAACTTCTGTTTCTTCTTGGTGAGGCATGATCTGCCTTTCTTCGTTGGCCACCATTCTCTTTAACTCTTCTGGGACCTCACTTTCTATCTCATCATATCCTTCCTCAATTCCCTCTGAGACCTCAGGGCATTCAAAATTCACTCCAGGATTGGATCCGGTATTATTCATATCGTCAATCATGAGCGACCTGCATTAAATAAGAATGAATTGTATTGGGAAGGAGATGGCTTTATATGAAGGGAATGGACATGAAGAATGCATGAATGAAATAAATGAAACTTTGGTCATTTTAGGAAAGTGGGGATATTTTCATTTCAATCAAAAAGTTAACATAGGTGCCCCATACAAGAGATCCCCATTGTTTACGGGCAAAAACAAAAGGTTGATTCGGAGCATTACTCTGATCTATTCCTAAAAACTACAGGTAGATCAATGTAGCTCCAGTTATCGAGTGTTTCCCCGGGACAGCAAGGGTGGATGTTGGTCAACATTTTGCTGCCTTGGTCTTTTCCAGCTATCATGTTGATATACATCCCTTCAAATGATTTACTGAGTATCTCTTCCTGGTTGAGTACGGCGTTTTCCTTCATTGCCTCTCCAACCTCTTGACCTGGCTGGTAGAATCCTCCGGAGACAAAAGTGGTTTTTAAACTAGGAAAGGACATTGGTCTCTACGGGATGTCTTCTCCTTTAGATCTGGCTTTTCTTTGCTCTTCATTTCTCTTGTATTCCTCTTTCCTCTATTGGACACTTGGTTTGTAACCTAGCCCAAAACGATCCTTCTTGGTTATCATATTCTTGGCTCTTAGGTTTCCTTGTAATTTCTTCCCCAGCCCCTTTCCTATTTTGGCTCCACGGCCCAAAGTTTCTGCGACGATCATCTTGGTACAGTTTGATAACCTGGGGTAGGGGATACGACTTCCCTCCGAAACGAATGTGGCATTCACTAGTTCCAATGCTCGGAACGAGCATTCTGCAGCATCTTCATCATTTTGAATGTAGGGGGCGTCTGATGTCACTGAAGCAATAATCTCCTGCTCAGCCTCTACTGTGACCAATTTACCCTCGACTACAAATTTTAATTTCTGATGCAACGATGAGGGGACAACTCCTGCGGAGTGGATCCATGGTCTTCCTAATAAGCAGTTGTAAGATGGTTTTATGTCCATTACCACAAAATTGATCACATATTCAGTTGGTCCAATCAATAGGGGCACCTCAATTTTCCCCATTATTCCTCTTTGCATACCATCGAAGGCTCTTACCGAATTGTGGCAGGGCTTTAGGTGAGAACCATCTATTGGCAGTTTTTGTAGGGTCACCATAGGCAAGACGTTCAATACTGACCCGTTGTCGATCAGTACGCCCGGTACTACATACCCTTTGCATGGGTAGTGATGTTAAGGGCTTTGGTGGACCCTATTTCTTCCTCAGGGATCTCATCATCACTGAACGTTATATGATTATAGGCAGTGATATGCCCCACTATCATGTCCAGATGTGTCACAGAAATGTCCTGGGGCACAAAAGTTTGATTCAGCACTTTCAATAGCGTCTCCCGGTGTTTTTCTGAACTTAAGAGTAATTCCAGTACTGTGATCCTGGCCGGTTGCTTTCGTAGTTGTTCCACTACGTTGTACTCGCTATGTCTCAAGAACTTCAGAAATTCTTTGGCTTGGGGCTCAGTTACCGGCTCATTCATCTTTGGGGGAGGTTCTTCTCCAAATATCTACGTGGGGCTAACTGTTGTATTCTTCCCCTTATCTTTTTCAGCTGCTTTCAAAGCCTCGGAGGAATAACATCTGCCGCTCCTTGTGAAATGGCCGGCCTCACCAACGTTTACATCGCTCTGGCTTTGTTGGTCCTTTAGCATAGGCTCTTTTTCTTGACCATGTTCTAGTTTTTCTGGCGTGGTCACATTTACAGCATAATTCCAGGGGGTTTGCTGCATATCTTTGAATGGGAATGGGGATGGTGCTGAAATGATGATCCTGGGACTCATCTTGTTGGTTTCTCCTTGGGAGGCACCTGCATTCCCTGGCCTGGGAGAGATGATAAAAGGTCTATCCTTCCCGTATTTAGATTTGAGGCTATCCGTCATGTGTACGTCCGACCCCTTCTTCCCTATGGGCTCCTCGAAGAATTCTATTTGTTTTTCCTTCATTAATTGCTGTACCAATCTCTTGAACTCATCGCATTCTTCGATATCATGCCCTTCAGTTTGGTGGAATTCGCAATACACTCCACATCCCTTCCGCCTTGTTATCATGCCTTTGTCGATCACACGGGCCATGCATAACTGTTGAAATACCCATCGTAAAGGAGATTTAATTTCTGACACATCATCCTTAATTCTCCTGGTAAAGTATTCTTCAATAACATTTACCCCTCTGCTCCCATGATTAGGTAGCGGGTTATTGGCTACATTCGGTTCTTCAAACTTCAATATCCCAGAATCGATTAAATTCTGCACAAGTTTTTTGAAAGCAAGGCAGTTCTCGGTGGGATGTCCAGGGGTACCGCCGTGATAGTCGCAATGTGCGTTCGGATTATAACAAGAAGGGAAGGGCGGATTGACAGGAGTAACGATGTATGGACGGACCAGGTTTGCTTCATACAACTGGGAATAAAGTTCTGAGTACGAAACAAATAGGGGAGTGAAAGTTCTTCTCTCTTTCTCTTTTCTGGGGATTCTTTCATCTCTTTGATTCGAGTGTTGTGTTTTTCCCACAGGTGCTTGTGGCTGTGAGATTGTGAAGTTCTTCGGGGTGGTATAAGTGCTGGTGGCGTTTACTTCATTTTTCTTGCTATACTTCCGAGACCCTTCCCCACCATCAATCCTACCACTCTTAATTGCCAATTCAAGGGATTCCCCAGTCCTGATTAAGTCAGCAAAGCACTGCGTTGTGTTATTAATGAGGCGATCAAAAAGTGCCCCTTTCAGAGTATTAACAAATAATGGCGTAATTTCATGTTCCGGGATGGGTGGCTGAATTTGGGTGGCCACTTCCCGCACCTTTGGGCGTATTGCCGCAGGCTTTCGTTGGACTTCTGCCCCATATTTTCCAACATAATTCTACTGGGGGTCATATCTGTTACATGCTTATATTGCTCAGTAAATGCTCTTGACAGATCTTTCCATGTCTTAACATTTGCCTTGCTCAACTGGGTGTACCACCGTAACGCCGCTCCAGTTAGGCTGTCCTAGAAACAATGGATCAGTAGCTTTTCGTCCTTATGGTAGGCCGTCATCTTTCGACAGTACATTGTTATGTGTGCGGAAGGACATGTGGTTCCATCGTATTTGTCGAACTCTGGCGCTTTAAACTTTGGCGGTAGGACAAGATCGGACACCAGACTTAATTCGCTAGCGTCATTTCCTGATTCTTCATTAGATTGTAACGTTTTAAATTTTTCCTCCATGAGGCAAAACCTCTTCTCCCACTTTTTCTCTACCTCGGTCCTGATCCTTTCAACCATGTTCAGGTCCGGCACTTCTTCTTTATAGAGTGTTTCAGTGTCGAGGGGTTGAGTTTCAGGTGCCCCTATTTGAAAACTAGATGACATTCCTGCAGGGTCGATATACACCTTTCTAGCCGGGTTTGGTGCAGTTGGTTGAACCTTGTAGTGAGCTGGGGTACCCTCTGGCTCTTGAACGTTTTCTCCTTCCACTCTTTTTCCAAGACTCTTAGCCAATAATGCGGTTATGTCGGATACTATAGATGCTTGCGACTGCGCAATCTGATCACTGAGGCTTCTCTGGGCCTCTTCAAGTCTTGTCTCGAGCTCTTTTTGCCCTTTTCTAGGCTGATTATCCTGTCTTCCATGAGCTTGCTTTGTAACCGGGTAAAGTATGGGTGATGAATGATTGCGGGTTAACTACACGCAATGCCACAATATTCATAATGTTAATATGGTTGCAGGAAATAAATGCATGTATAATGATGCGAATGTCATGATGCAAATGCAAGAATGTATACAGATAAGGTACTGATTCCGCTGGGAATCACCCTTTTGAACTACTTCCACGGGAATTAAAGGGTCTAGATTACAACAGAGTTCGTATTACAAAATAAAGATTCCTAATACAAAAGACCTAATTACAACACAGAGTCCTATAGATAAGCTCTAGCTCTATCTCCTAATTTTCCAATTGCCCTGAGCAGTTTGAGGAACCTGAGAGCTTCTTCCATTTCTAGGACTATGAAAGGTCGGAGTGTTTCGGCCTCGACAGCCAAATCATTCACATGCTTGGCGACTCGCTGTATGTCCACCATCAAGTTTGCGTAATACTGGTCCCTATCCTGTACCATTCGGGCAGCGTCACGCAGTCTCTTTTGCCAATAGGTGTCCCCTCCGGCTGCAGCCTCCTCGAACACACTAATTCTTTCCTTGTAATCCTCAACAGTTGCTTTGAGGGACTTAATTCGTGCTCGTAATACGCTTACTTCGTGCTCTCTTTCTTGAAGCTTAGTGAAACCATTTCTGTGGCAGTACATTCGAAGTGAGTGTTCAACTTCCGCCACCTTTCGTTTTAATTCGCCATTCTGACTTTGGCTTTGCTCCAGACTTTGAATAGTGTCATCGTACAGTTTTTGCATCTCTAACAGTCTATTCCGGTTACTCATAGACTTTCTTTTCTATACGGTGACGCTTTCTTTCTCATGATGGACCGCTTGTTTTCCCTTGCTGATTTCTTGCCTGAACCTTTCTTTTTCTTGATCAATGGCCTTCTTGGCGGACCATTTTTCTTCCTCCATAGCAAACCGGCAACTTTCCATCTCTTTCTCGATCGCTCTCTCGCTGATTTCTCGTTCTTCTTCCACCAAACGGATACCATTCATTCTTTCTCTTTCCACGACTATGAATTGACTCCGGCTGGCCTTCTGTATTTTTTCTTGTAGTAGAAGGGCATCTTTTTGATAAAGAGCATTTTTGTCGCTCAAATCTGCATTTAATTTCTTCAACTGCCTAATGATCCCGTCTCGCTCGTCAACTTCTAAGCTTGCCTTATAGAGCTCGCTCGCATGTTGGGTCTGTTGGATGTCCATTTTCCTTTTAATTTCTTCGAGTTCATTCCTTAAGATGTCAGCTTCAAACGGTACCACCCTTGTAAGCTCTTCGAGTGACACTGTTGGTCCTTGATCAAATTCGGGAATCACATTATTAACCCTCAAAAGTCTCCAAAGATCATAGTCTGGGGTAGTCATATGCTCGGTATCTCCTTCCACCTTGATCCGATAACAATGGTCCCAGGCCCTCATGATGGTCTGAATTTTTCCTTTGAACTCCCCTTTGAAAAGAAATTCAGTTTGGCTTAATCCGGCGGTATTGGGAATGAACTGTCGTGATCTGAACTGTCGAGACACTAAAAGCGGAGCACAGGCGATCCCTCCGTGCAATCCCAACATCATCAGCCAGTTGAAATCAGCACAACTGTATAAAAAATAATTAACTTTACTGAGCCATGGGACCCTCCATGCTATGTCTTCATCTTGAATGTTCCTGAAGAAACTAGTCCACATTTTTGTTTTCAAATCCTCTCGCCATTCCTTTGCTAAGTACTCCCGTAAAGGCGAAAAACCTTGGAAGGATATCCCTGGCAGGACCCTCGTCGGTGTCTTCCACATGTGACTCTGAATCCATACTTGTAATAGATGTGCGCATCCTCGAAAACGTCCTTCTTCATGTTTCCGGCTAGCATTTAAGGAAATGAAAGTCTCGACCAAGATTGCTGGTACTGGGTTTGCTTTCCGTTTTACCCGCTCAAACAAGTCCAGAATGACTATGTCAATGTTCCCGAGTACTCTTGGAAAGATCACCAAGCCATATATTCCTAAAGCAAACATGTCTATTTTCTTTGCCTCGTCTGGATGTGTCGGTATGATGTCCCGAATACTTTCCCATGCAAAAACTGTATTGTCTCCTCGGATCTGAAGAAGGCCATTAACCCAATCGTCACTCATTCCCGCAAAGGCTTTGAGTTTCGTAGTGTAATTCTGATTCCTCGGAGGTTTCGCGTAGATCCAATCTTTCTGAATGTTCTAAAGTAGTGTATTCTTCTACTGTAGGCATCATGTCCTGCCCATTGAAGGTGAAGCAGCAAAAAGCCGGATTCCAGAACTGGACTATAGCTCGGAGTAGGGGCTGGTTAACCCGAACATATAACAGCTGTGCAATGTCGCCATAACTATCGCAGAACAAGTCTTGTAGTCTTCGGTCCCATCTTTCCCAAATGCTTTGAAGATCCCATAAGTCGTTCTGTTGGAGACTCACATAGGTGTACCCTGCTATTACGCGTTCGTTCGGCAAACTGTCCCCTTGGGTTTTCTGGTTGACCTCAGACCAATGTCTGACTGACAAATTAAGCTCTTCTTTCCTAAGACACATTTTTTCATGGTGAAAGACTTTCTGATCAGGCAAACCACTTGATCCAGTACCTTTATGTTATGCAAATGTATGATATATGAAAAAAAACAAAAGCGAAAAGAAAACAAGTCAGCACCAGATAAAATTAATAAATATATAAATAAAAGGACAAAATTAAATAGAATAAACACACAAAACAACCCTATTTATCCCGTCTAAAACACCTATGGTTATCCTCATGGCTCTAACAAGGTGGGTTTCTATGTTCTCTACATGCAGTGTTGGTGCTAGGAGGTACCCGAATTGCCCTTGCTGTCCTCTACTAAGAGTAGCAAGGCCCCCGATCATCACCCATTATAGGCTCCTTTCAACTGGGTTCAATTCAGGGGGACCCATTCGCTTATGCCCGTAAAGGAACGATATCCTTACGAAAGCATAAGGTACTCGAGCCCCAAAGGTACTTGGTAGGCCCATACGGGAGAACGATATCTCCACGAAAGCATTAGCATTTCCCCCCCACTTAAAAAAACGGGTTTATATGCCATATTTTAAATGCGTTAAAATAAACGCGCAATTATAACCGAATGTTAATTTAATAGTCACTTTAATCCGGAACTTCTAATATTAATAAAGCGGTAATTATTTTAAAAGCTTGACTCTCATTTGTTTTTGAAAAACAAAAAAATTCTCCCCAGCGGAGTCGCCATCTGTAGCGATGAACTCTTTCGCTAAAAAAACGTGGATTTTCGAGGTGTTTGTAATTTTTCGGATATAAAACGTTTATTCCGTGGGGTTTAAGAAAAAAACCGCATTTTTAAAAATTGGAGTCGCCACCGACCACTTAGGTAGGCCGGACACCATAAAACCAGAGATTTAAAAATTATTGGGTTCGGGAGTCGGTTACGGATGGGGAAGGATTAGCACCCCCACACCACCCAAAATTGGTACTTTAATAATTACCACTTTATTAATATTAGATTTTCCGGATTAAAGTGACGATTAGTTTAAAATTCGGTCATAATTGCGAATAAATTTTAAGGGCCCCGTTATCCGAGAGTAAACGCCCAACCACTATCACTACGCCTAATACTGGCCCCGTTTACGCTCGGATAAAAGGGCACCGCATTAACAATTTATATCTCGATATGCAATCTTAGTGGCAAAAATATAAAACATGGATAATTTAAAGACAGTAAATATTCACATAACAGAATGTTAATCTAGCATAAATAAAATACGTAATTAAAACACACATATACATAACAAGCTTAATAGTAGATAGAAACAAATTTAACATGTCACAATAACAAGGCACGAATAAATATATGTATGGACAAAAGCATATACTTCGAGGAGACATACATATAAGAAATAAAACACATTTCAACATATATAGAACAATATATTATATATAAAAAGAAAATATATTAACATATAACCTAAAAAGCCAAGAGAACATACACACATACAAAAATACAAAACATACCGTGTACGAGTCAACTAGAACATAACATGCTTAATACGAATAACCGAACAAAAAGATACATAATCATTATAAACTTAACACACATATACATGTAAACATAAAAATACAAGGCATATATAATAAGACAAAAGACTACATTAACATATACGATTATAATGTGAACATGAATATTTACATAGAAACAGGACTGAAATGAAAAGAAATAAAAGTCAGTGGCAGAAATTAAAGGACAATAATATGTAATTTAAGGACGAAAATGCAAAATAGACAGAATCTGAAAGGATCAAAACTGTAATTAGACCAAGGGGCAGACCCGAAATGAAAAATTCAAAAACGCGGGATGGTTAAAGGGGTAATTTTACTATTTAAAAACTGATTCGGTGTAATTTAGGGACTGGATTGCAAGATTTTGAAATACAAGGGGGACCAGAGTTGTAAATATACCATGCGGCGAGACAGAAGTGAAAATATCAAAAACGCGGGGGGATTTATTACGTAATTTCCCCATTTTACGAAATAATAACAGCTATAAAAACCCCTTTTTTAGGCCGGAACCAAAATTTCGGCCATTTGTTCATTTTTTCAATTTTATAACATCTTTCGTTCTTCATTTTCTCTCAAACTCATCCTATAAACCCAGAATCCGGCGGCCGGCCGCCGTATTCTCCGCCGTCAGCTGCCGCTAGCCGGCGCCGGCGACCCCAAAATAATACACCAAAATGACCCTTCCTTTACCCTCGACACGAATCTGAGGTTGGATTCAGAGAAAAAGCCTCCATTTGCCCTAGATCTAAAAAATACGAAACATAAAAACCCATTTTTTTCAACCCAAAACGAAACCAAAAAGGGGTCTCCCACTCCTTTCAGTTCACCATGTTCGTCTTGGGAAAGCCGAAAAGGCTTATCACTGGTGAGGGGAGATCCACCGACGACGATGGTAATGACTCTCAACTTTCTCTTTTTTTATTTACTACGTATCTTTCTGTGTATGCATGCAAAAAAAGAAAAAGAAGAGTATTTACCACTGAAGACTTTTGTACTTTTTCTTTCGATTACAACTTTGCTTGTTCGATTACAACTTGTGCCTCTTTCGATTACCACCTGTTGTTACAAAATATTTGTTTCGTACATATATGCCAGTCTTTGGGTTTGGTACAAGTAATATATTATTTTCTTTCAGATCTGGACTGCTAACTGACATATTTCTTTTCTTGCTTTTTTGACATGTCTGAGCGCGGTGGTTGAAGATCGGCATGGTGCAGCATGGTGGCGGTGTGGGGGTTCTGCCTTCGGCCAAAGGTGTTCTCGGCCGTTAGATCAGAACTGATCTAACGGTCAGGCTGACTTGGAGGATGAACGGCCCAGATGAAGCCTCGATTGGTGAAACTGCTCCAGATCGTGCCACGTGGGGCTCAACAGTCGAGGGGTCAGAGCGCGTGGGGCTCACGCACGCGTGGGATATCAAAGAGTCTGCGCGTGGACTGCACGCGCGCGTGGCATTCCAACGGTCCAGACGTGATGTGCACGCGGCTGGCAGATATTTTGTCTTAGCTGGATCGTGGCCGTTGGATCAGATATTGATCCAACGGCCCATAGTCACCTGCACACAAAATAAATGTAATTAAATAGGGTTCGGGTTTGGGCCAACCGGGCCTTGTAATAGTATTAGGTTTGTAATTGGACTTGGATTGCAATTTATTTATTTGGTTTAATATATTTTTTTTGGATTTCATTTTATATATTTGCCCAATAATAATATTAATAGTATAATTATAATAGCAATACACATACAACAATACATACGTATATACCTATGCAAACATTAATTATAACATACCAGTATACATACATATATAATCATACACATAATTAACATAAAATCTACACATATTATCCAAATACGCTCGTACTAACTATAGATACATGCGCGACACACGTACAGTTAATACGTATACATACATAGTTTATAATATACATGCACACATATATTAATAACACTCATGCACATAATAAACATATAATATATTACAATGTATACATGCAACACTAATATACTATTAATTATACTAATATGTATTTACAGACCGGATAAAAATGAGTGATTACACAAATGGGAAGTGTATTGTTAGCGGCTCCGAAGATAACTGTGTATACTTGTGGGAACTTCAGTCCCGGAAGGTAGTTCAGAAGTTGGAAGGTGATACCGATGCTGATTGCATCGGCTGCACTTGGCAATGGTAAGACTGTGAGGATCTGGACTCAGGAAAAGGAATGATCTGGGTCTATACCCTGTTCAGTATGTTTCAAGTTGGCGCCGGTAAAGATTGTCTAATGAAACATACATTTTTTTCTGGACCATTTTCTATTTATCATAACAACATTCTTCCATGTACCTTACTTTAATTTTAGACTGATGAGCCCCTTTAAGCCTGTTTATCCAATAACCACCTTTTTGAGATGTGTTTAAAATTGTTCCTTTGGGGATCGTTATATTAGTACTTCTGTACTGCACTTGATTGTCCATAATTATTTAGTATTTACCACTACAATTGCATTTCTCGTGTCTTAATCATGTTTGCTCTTTTCTCCTAAAAGTGAGAACTTGATCTCGTTAAATTTGCTTATGTACTTTGTTAAATTGTTCAATTTGGTAACTAAACTTTTATTTTTTTTAATTTGGGTGTTAAACTTTTAGTTTTATTATAAATTGGACATTGAGTCGTTAACGACGATTAAAAGGGTTATGTGATAGTTTAAAAAATTATAGAGTAACATATTTAGTCTTTTAAATTTGTATATTTAAATACCTTGGTCATAGTTTGAAAAAAATTTAATAAATTTAATTCCCGTTATTTACACATTATTTTAACTTGATCATATTTTTAATTAAAAATAATTTAATAATTCTATTAGAAATAATTTTGAAACCATATCCCCATAATTACAACATAACAATAAATAATTCGAAAAAAGTTTAGGCAAACTTTTAACGTACTAGACGTTCAGGCTTTCACTTTCTTTGGATAAAATCAGACGAAAAGGAAGAGCACGCATACAAGTCTCGCAAGTGGGCGTTGATTTTAACAGCAGTGCCTGAACTTAGCTTAACGGATGAGGAAAACGGATCAACGAAAACGTGGGGGAGGGAGGAGCGGTAAGGCAGAACAGCGGGGGGGTTGTAACGGTCGCGGGACGCGTCACGCGTGGAATTAAAACAGTGGTGGTCGCCATGAAGGATGATGCTGTTGCCGTCATTTTTCTCAAAAATATGTAGGCAGTTAATGCAAACTGCATTATGTGGTTCGTGGATAAGGATAATACCACGCTCTCACTCCATGCATGAATGCTACCCCGTTCCTTACATATTTGGCAGTGATGGTGGATGTCTGAAAGTGGCTTAAACCGGTGGTGTTCATGGAAAAACTACTATAAATACTCATCTAAGCCAAAGTTCCTAAGCACATAAAACACAAACAATTCACTTTGCTAAAGTATTCCATCCAATGAGGTTCTCGAGTACTTAGAAGATCTTTAGCTTTTTTTATTTTTTGTGTAGCGGGGTTGACGTGTTCGACGGTGGTTCGACTCGATTTTGGCATACAGTTTAGGCAATAGCTGAAGATATTTATAATTTCGATATTTCCACTGCATTTATGTTCATTTTATGCTTGCATTTGGTATCGAACATAGTTTAATCTTTGCATTGTATGTTTTTTAAAGTTTGTATGTTTGTCAAAATTAAAATGCCATGTTAATCTTTAATTTTTAAAATTTTGAGAAAAATTTTGTTCCAAACTTTTATTTAAAATCGTAAGATTTTATTAAAGTAAAATTTAAAATTTATTAATTTAATAAATTTTAGAAATAATTTTGTATTTACCTAAATTAAATAGTGATATATAACTTATCCAGTAATTAGTTATATAATAACTTTAGGTGCATAAAATTTTAAGAATTTTTGCATAAATTACTTAGCAATAAAACTTTAGATATATGTCTAGTAACACCCCAATCCCAATCCGAATCCGAAGCATTACATTCGGGTCACCCAAAATCTAACCCAACAAATTGGTATTTTAAAACTGTAGATTTAACCAACATTTAAAACATTAAACCATTCACAATCTATGTACTTAAATAACAGTATAAATCGATTTACAAAATAGGAGCTCTGAGTTTAAAACACCGTATATCAAAATAATAATTCAAATAGAGTT
>JAGYYJ010002946.1:0-19362 GCA_019671005.1 Hibiscus mutabilis
TACAATTATGGAAAAATAAATTTTAAAAAAATGATGGTTAAAAACTTTTGAAAAGCTTATGATTAAATTACTTTTATTTACCTATTTATTATTTTTCTAACTACAAAATCATTAAATTTATTTTGTTTTAAATTTATTTTAAGTACTTTAAAATTAAATTTTAGTTTCAACAACTATCATCACGTGTTTACTAAATTAAACATCTCAATTTAATTTTCTCAAAATATTAACATTGTATGACGCATATCACATTCTATCACAATCCTATCGTGAAAATACTAATGGGCACCTTGATGTAAAAAAAATGTTTTGGTATATATAGAGAGATGGTTTTTTACATCATGTTGGAGCAAATGATTGTAAAAAATACTTGTAATAATTGAGTTTTACGTAGATCCTAACATATATATTGTTTTTTATATTATATATATTTTTTCTGTCCTATTAAAACGGTTATATGTTGATATTTTTTGTCAAAATGTTTTGATTTTGACTATAGTTTATTTAAATATTTTAATTGATTCAAATTTATAAAATATATATTTAAAAACTACTCGATTGAAAGTTTTTAAAATATATTTTTTGTATTTTTATTAATAATAAATTTTAAATTATAAAAAGTTAAAATTATAAAAATACTAACGTATGATAATTTTAGTGAGACGTGAAGAGTACGTTGTTATTGAGCTAAAAACTTGATCATGGTATGAAATATAGTTAAAAACGAATGGAGTGGGACTGGACCCAATATGTTGTCTCCTTTTGAGTCTTGTCTTTGTTAGGGAATTTGACCAAACCAAGTTTCCTACTACTCTCCGACATCCCATCGGATATCTGTATTCGTTGTTTTCGCTACGTAGGTTTGTCCAGCGTGGGAAGCTGCTCTCCTCTTTCGCCTACTACTCCTTTGACCGTCAAATTAAACAAAATTATCTTAGCCGACTCCCCCCATCTTATATTATAGAAAACTACAAAACAAAAGAAAGAGAAAAGAAAGTTCATTAATCACATCTTCATTTTTGTTTATATATCTTATAAGGAAAATTAACCATCTTATATTATAGAAAACTACTAACATTATATATTATTATTTTTTTAATAATTTTTAAATAAATATTAAAATTGTCGAGTAATCGACATGAATTAACCATATTTCTAAATAAAGTTAAATTTTGGATTGAATAACTCTTTCATATTTTTGTCTTCAATTCTTAGTTTTTTGTGCTTCAATTTATTTGATTCATATATATATATATATATATATATATATATATATATATATATATATTGAGCAGAAGATGATAAATTACACAAAAAAATCAAATTCAATGAAAGAAAAAATTAAACAAAAAATTAGAGATAAGTTGAGATGGATCGAAGACAAAAAGATAGAAGGTAATTCAACCAAAATTCTAACATTGTTTTAAAATATGATTAATTGCATGTCGAATCTTTAAGAATTTTAATATTTTTTTAAAAGTCATTAAACAATTAATAATGTGTAGTTCTATACTTATTATATTCATAAATATATATTCAACAAATAATTGTAAGTAGAGTAGTAAATAATTCATATTTTAATCGATTAGTCTCATGTTCAAATCTTTAATAGTAATTTTTAAAGAACGAAAAGATAAAAAATCGTTATAATATTATTTTTTTCAAAAAAATATTTTTCAATTAAGTTGGTGTCACTGATATTTAAAAAGTTAAATATTTATAAATGAGACATTACGTATGTTAAAATTTAAACTCTAAATAAATTAATTAATTTAATAAAGAAAAGTAGTTTACGAATATTTAGATATGAAAAATAAGATGGAGGAAGAGTATCGTTAATTGTGATTGCATTTGATGGATAAAAGACTGGAGAGTTTTGACATCAAATAGCCAGGTGGTCGCCGTCGTCATCGTGCAAAAACGTGGGGAAAATTAGTAGACAAGTTTGAAAATGAAGTGAGCAGTCTTTAGGACGAATATTATTTTTCAAAACATTATATAAATATTTTTATAGTAATACATTTTATTTATTTTAATAAATTATTTTATTGACAATAAAAAGAAAAAAAATGATACACAAGCTTTTTAAATTTAAGATTTAGACGTTAGTTTAGTGCTTATGTGTTTTGAGGTTTAAAGTTTAAGATTATGATTTAGGGTTAAGGACTTAAATTTTAAATTTAAAAAAATGTATAATTTTTTATGTGTTGTGTATCGAAATATAACTAAAAAAACTATATGATTTAAATATAAATTTATATTTTAATGTATAGATGGGTTTAAATTTTATAAGTTTATAGGTTTTATAATTTGATGCTTTTTAAATGACATGTGATGATATTTTTAATTTTCAGTGAGATACTCAAAAAAGATAAATGAAAAATATATAAAAAAATTAATTTTTAAATGAATCGAATTAGGTTAACATATAGTAAGTTTTTGGTATTATTTTTATGTTCAAAGCATGTATAAATAAAAAAAAAACGTGTACATCATATTTAAGATAGTTATTGTTTTTTTAATCGTATTTTATTTTATATTATATTTATTTTGACATAACGAAGTTGATAACATAAATACTTTCCAAAAGAAGGCTTAAAAGTAAACGTTCAACCCCTGATCGTTTAATTTAAGGACATTTGAAAGAATGAAGCCGCATTTCTTTCATTTTTGCATCCTATTTCTTTGGAATTTGGTCAATGACATCAAATCAATGTACGCTAAAGTTTCTTGAAATGTCTCGACTCTTTCCTCCTTGAATATTTCCAACAGCGATAATAATAGGAAGGAAAAAAAAAGGAAAGAAAACAAAAAAACTCACGTGAAAATCATGCGCTTGGAGTAGGTTAAGTTGAGTTAGCAATATGCGTGTACTGAATTTTGAAACTATAAGCTGATTTGAGACATTTAAAATATTAATACATCTTTATTTGAAGTCGTCAAAATGAAAGTTTGGTCTTAGAAATTAATAGTGATGGATTATAACATATTGCTTTCTTCACGTTTGTTTTTAACGTGGCGGCAAAGAAATTAATGTCTTTTTTTTTAATTTTAAATATTATATTCATGATTTCTAGAATAGAGAATTAACCTTGATCCCTTAAACCCTTTGTTTTTATCAAATATGTCATGTTTGGCAATTAGCGGATTACATTAGTTGATATCTGATTGCATTAGCTGATTTGATTAGCGTATTGTATTAGTTGATTGTATAAAAGTGTTTGGTAAAATTAACTGATAGCCGATAGCTGTTTGATTATTTAAACAAGCAAAATGACATATAAAGACATGATTATATTCGATACTTGTTTGAATAGTTTATTAGTTATCAATATTTTGTATCTATTAATATTAATTAGATTATGAAAAATATTTTTTAAAATATAACATTACTAAGCATATTTGAAGGATTTATATATTAATTCATTATTTTAAATATAATTTAATTAATTATTAAATATAAATATAAATATAAATGTGCGAGAATAAAATAAACAAAAACAAAAAGTATTCGTTTACAAATGTCACAGTGTAAATACGTGAGGGTAAGTAATTAAAATAGAAAAGGTTAAATTGAGGTTATTTTGATATTTTTATAATTGTTAAGTGCAAAATAGTCTTTTATAACTCTAATGTCAAAACCTCTAATTTCAAAAAACTCATATTAACAGCTTTTTCAAAATTAAAGGTTTCAACCAAATCCGTTATTCACCAAACATCTAAACTAGCAGATTTAAATGGTAAAACTTCTAATTTTAGCTCAAATCGCTATTTACCAAACACGGCCATTGTAATATTTTGGAGATTGAGAGCTCAAGTGTACTTAGAGGTACAATAATTATGAAATTTAAATGTTTGAGGACGAGGGATTACAGGTAATTTAATTATCACATCATTAATGTAAAAAGTATTTAATATTATTTAGACCATTAAATTGAGCAGTAGTTTTAATGATCTTCGTTTGTATATTTTAGTTGATCCCCTTTTGTGTTGGTAGAGATAGGGCTCGACTTAAATCCTTAGTAGGCCTTGTGGCCCTTAAAATGGATGTTTAAAGGACGGGGTATTTTCCAACAAATGGGCCTCATTCACGTGCAAGTATTAATTAAAATCCCAATCCCACATTTGATATGTGGCATTTCGGCTCTACACTACCCATATTTGATATGTTCCGACCCATCTCCAATATTAAATAACGGAATTAGAATTCATTGTTTTTTAGGGTTAAAAGTAACTCCTCCTAGGCCATTGTTGAACTAGTCTATTTTATTTTTTCATAATTATCGTTATTAATTATTTAATTCAGATATACACGTCCCCATCATAAAAAATTGTTATTTTAATTCAATTTATTTCATGTTTAGTGTCAAGTTTTAAATAAAAATATTATTTAAAAACCTAAGGTAACATCCCATTTGACTATTTAATAATTGGTCCAACATCGACTTTTTATTGTATTTATTAAGTTAATATAAGAACCCCTAAAAAAGTTAATTAGAGTTTTGAGCTAATATTCGAGGTTTGATCAATTAAATCTGTTAATTTGGATATTTGATGAATAGCGGATTGGAGTAAAACTTCTAATGTTAAAAAAGCTGGTAATGAGAGTTTTTTAAAATTAGAGATTTTGACATAAGAGTTATAAAGATCATTCTATCTTTAATAATTATAAAAAATCTCTAAATAACCTAAATTTTAATATTTTATATTTTAATTATTCACCATCACTTATTTACATTGTGACATTTGTAAATTAATAGTTTTTATTTTTATTCTCACACGTTTATATTTGTATTTAAATTTAATATTTAATTAAATTGTATTAAAAATAATTATATAAATAATAAATTAATATATATATCCTTCAAATATGCTTAGTAATAGGGATGTGCAAAAAAACGAAACCGATTCCGAAACTCCAAAAAACAAACCAAAAAATTGGTTAATTGAACCAAAAAATTTGGTTCGGTTCGGGTATTTATTTCTTATGAAGAATCCGGTTCGATTACGGTTTATCATTTTGGGTCAAACCGAGTAACCGAACCGACCAGTTATATAATATATATTATTATATTATAAGCTATTTTAATATTTTATATTAAAAAATCAGATTTTATTTTATTTTCTCATCTCAAAAAGTAAAACCATAATTTTCGGTTTATGAAATTTAAGTGTTAAACTTGCTAGTATTAAAAAGACTAATATCATGTGTCGTTTTTTAAAAGTATATACTTTTTCTAACATATTATTAAAATTTATATTGTTAATAAACAAAATAAAAAATTGTTACCTGAACCAAATTTGTTGGTTAACAGAATAAACGGTTAACCAGTTTAATTGTTATGGATTAGGGTCGAGAATTGGGTGACCCGAACTTACCGGTTAACCGAAATAATTTGCTAATGGTTAACAAAACCATGTTTTGCACACCCCTACTTAGTAATGTTACATTAAAAAATTATTTTTCATAATCAAATTAATTAAATAAATATCGAATATAATCATGTCCTTATATGTCATTTTGATTGTTTAACTAATCAAACAACTATCAACTCTCAGTTAATTTTACCAAACAGTTTTATACAAATCAACTAATACAATCTGCTAGTCAAATCAGCTAATGCAATCAGTTATCAGCTATCCGCTAATTATTAAACAAGACAAATATGTAAACTCGTATATTACTTTTTTATACATTGTGATTTCAACTTTGGCATCTCTTGTTTTAATATTTAGATATAAAATGAATTTATGACATATTGAGCGGTTTTGGTGAAAAAAGGAAACGTTGTTATCATTAAGAAATTTAAGTTCGAACAGTTTATTTGTACGATGTGTCTTTAAAGACTAAAAATAAAAAATAAATATTACTATGTAATCATATCATAATGTTAAACAAATTAAAATGAAATTTTATTATCTAAACTAAAAATTTAATTTTTCGAATCTAACAAGTAGTTTCAATAGAAAAGTGGATGAAATTCATCCTAAAAAACTCGAATTCAATCGTTTTATCTGTAAGATGTGTTTACATTGTTAAAAGATTAAAAATGTATATACTCCTTATACTATCATAGTATCATGTGAATTGTGATCCTCTAACTATTAAAAAATTTATTATTTCACCGACATTAATATTATCAAAATCACAGTCAACTTCCACCCTTCTAAACTTTCAATTAATATTTTAAATTTTTAATTCATATTTCTTTCCATAAAAAGAATATTTAACAAATTAATAACTGATTATTTTAATGATTTAATAAAAAGAAACAGTTAAAGTATAATAATTAAATTAATTATTAATTTAATAGTCAAAACTCAACTTCAACAAGTCATCAGTTGTATAAAAATTAGATATAAAGCTTAACGTGTCAACCGTATTCCTAACAGTCAACGTTCTGTTGCTGACTTTTTAGTTTGCACACCCCTTTTATTTTCTATGTTTCCCCTCACTTTAGTATAATTTACTATTTGGAATACATATTATATTGTTTTTTAGTCATAAACAAATTTAATAATAATGATCTCATTACAATTATGAAAATTAAAAATTATTCTTTCTATTTAAAAAAACATATATTCCAGCTGGCTAATATTTTTATTAACATATTATATATATAAAAACTATATTTATATTCAAAAGTACCAAAATTTATTCCAACCTTCCACGCTTTTCTCACACCGGAGAAAGTAGAAAATCCCTTTTCCCTTTCCCAGCTTTTCCCTCCCTCCGTCTCTATTTTCGTGTATTTCTCTTTCTCTCCATTTCCTTCCCTTCCCTTCCAAGCAAACCCTTCATCTTTTCATGTTTTCTCAGTTTCATCCTTAATCAGTCTTCACCCCCAAATGCCTACATCAGAACCACCACAAACGCCGCCGCCGTCAGAACCACCCGAAAATAAACCACCGCAAACACTTCTCGACTTGATCACAGGCGTTCTATCTATCCTCCTCCTTTCTTCTCTCACCGTCCGATCTTTCGTCGGACGATGGCAAGTCGTCCGAATGAAGCTATGCACTCTCCAATCATCTCTTTCATCGATCTCAGAATCTCCCCACTGGAACGACAACTCTTTGCTCCACACTCTTTTCCCTTCCCTTCTCTCCACTCTACAACGTTTAAAAGCTCTCTCCGATCAATGTATTCTCTCTTCGTTTTCCGGCGGGAAACTCCTCATGCAAAGCGACCTCGACATGGCTTCGTCTTCACTCTCTAACCATCTCCGTGACCTCGATTTGCTTCTCAGATCTGGCGTCCTTCACCAATCAAACGCCATCGTTTTGTCTCAGCCGGGACCTGGCTCTGATAAAGATGATTTGGTATTTTTCATCAGGGATCTCTTCACGCGACTTCAGATTGGAGGTATCGAGTTAAAAAAGAAAGCTTTGGAATCACTTCTACAGCTTCTCAACGAGGACGAGAAATCTACTGCTGTGGTTGCTAAAGAAGGAAACGTTGGATATTTGATAAGTCTTCTCGAAGTAAACATCCAACCTTTGATTCGAGAGCAAGCTGTTTCAGCAGTGTCGATTTTGGCTTCGTCAAGCGAAGATTCGAGAAAAATCATATTCGAAGAAGGTGGATTAGGGCCTTTGTTAAGAATCCTCGAAACAGGTTCCATCCCTTTAAAAGAAAAGGCCGCCATTGCTGTTGAAGCAATCACCGCCGATCCCGAAAACGCCTGGGCAATTTCAGCGTACGGCGGTGTCGCCGTCTTGATAGAAGCATGCAGATCTGGCTCCCAACCAACCCAAACCCACGCGGTTGGCGCTCTTCGAAACGTGGCTTCCGTGGAAGACATTCGAACGGCTCTTGGCGAAGAAGGCGCGGTTCCTATTATAGTCCAGTTATTAGTCTCGGGTACCACCGCCGCACAAGAAAATGCAGCTAATTGCCTTTCAATACTCGCTTCGTCAGGTGAATATTTTCGAGCTCTGATTATACAAGAAAAAGGGTTGCCGAGATTAATGCATGTGATTCAAGATTCATTAAGTTCAGATGCAATCGAGCATGTTATCCGTACAATCAGTTCACTTTCGGTTACAGATTCCATTTCGAGGATTTTATCATCTTCAACAGTTTTGATTATCCAATTGGGTGAATTTATCAAGCACGGGAACATGATTTTGCAACAGCTTTCAGCTTCTTTATTGTCAAAATTGACAATTAGTGATGGAAACAAGCAAGCAATTTCCAGCTGTATGGGTTCTTTAGTAAAGCTAATGGAATCTCCAAAGCCAGTTGGGTTACAGGACGCGGCGGTGCAAGCAATTGTTTCGCTATTGACTGTCCGATCAAATAGGAAGGAGCTGGTTAGAGATGAGAAAAGCTTAATGAGATTGGTACAGATGTTAGATCCAAAAAATGAGACTGTTTCAAAAAAGTACCCATTGATGGTGGTGACCGCCTTGTTAGGCGGAGGAAGCGGTGGTTGTAGGAGAAGACTAGTGGCTGCCGGAACCAATAAGCATCTCCAGAGTTTGGCGGAAATGGAAGTCACCGGAGCTAAGAAGGCGCTTCAAAGACTTGCCCGGAATAGACTCAAGACCATTTTCAGCCGGACTTGGCGGGAATAACCCGGAAAAGAATACTAACCCCCGCCAACTGAGGTACGTTTCCCTTTTACGAGGTTATAATCGGAAATTCATTATTCTGGTTAGGGTTTTCATCGATACTTGCTTTTGGCGCGTCACTAACTGTCCTCTATCTTAGCGCCATTCATTAGCTACAAAAGTACGATGTTGCCCTTTTCTTTCTCGTGTTCTAATCAAATAGAAAATTACGACTAAAACATTGAAGCTACAAGGTGTTTATGACTTTTAATTAATTAACTAATAGTTTAATTTTGAATTATATGTACAAGTGCTGAGGTGGTTATGTGTAAAAGGAAACGTTGTCGTTTTCAACTGCCTAGGAACTAAATTAAACGGAGCAGATTTCGTAGATAAGTTGCTAGCACGTGAAAGTGAAACTTTTCCCCCGTGATACTTGTAAAATATACTGTAATTTATATATTAAAAAAATTCCATATTATTTATAAATTCTATTTTGTTTTAATGTGTAATAATGCAGGTCAGAAGGATAATGAACTACTTTGATGGAAAATGCAAGTTGCAACCAACCAACCAACCATACTGTAAAAGTTTTTTTACGTCATAATATATCATTTAAAAAGGTTTTTAAATATAAAATATTAATGTTATTATTTAATATTATATATGGTGACCCAAAAAAAAGGGATGGATGCGTTTTTTACGGAGTATCCTCGTTTTGTTTTTTGTTTTTAATTAATTCACTGAAGAAGATGAATTGTAACAGGGAATTTATGTTGCTTGTTATGTTTACTTCCCTCTTTTTTTCTGTTTATTTTAATCTTTTATGTAATGGACTTTGTTTTATTGTAAGCTGTAAATTCCTAGTTTTTGTATTCTGTCTGTAATTTGTCTAAATAGTTAGGGGGGTGGGGTGCAGTTGTTTTCTATTTATTTAACTTTTCCCTGCATTAGTTTGATTTATCTATTTTAGTGTTGTATTATCGAATACGGTGATACTTTTGTAATTGATGTTGGTTGATTCCAAATAAGGACAAATAATGTATTAATATTGCAATTTTCTAAATAATGCTAAGAAGTCAATTTAAGAAATATATATACATATTTTATATGATTGAAGAAAGTTGTTCGTATTACTATATGATAAATAATTATAATTGAATTTGTATAGAAATTTGAAAACTCGATTTAAATCGAAAAAAATTAAACAAAGTTTTTGTAAAATATGACGCGTCAACTCGAGTAGCTTAAATTTTTTTGACTCAACTTAATCGAATGGTTATGCTTGCTAGGCGTATGTGTTAACTTAGGGAAGCAGACATGTTGATGAATTATGATGAAGTTTGTTTAATCTGACGGACCACAAAGTTTCTATGTAATTAATGTACATGTATGATGGGCGTATGGTTTTCGTTAGTCAAATGATTATCTAAATTAGACGATTATAAGTTGATTTTTGGTTAATTTTAAATTTTTGATACATTGATTATATCATTATATTATCAAACACTTTTTTATTCGTAAATCTGTGGATATAATTAATTATTTATTTTATATGGTTAGCTAGGGGATACAATTTATTCGATATGTGTACAGCTTGATTCCCATCTCTTTTGTCACAGACCAAAATTAAATTAACTAAATTTTAAACTTGTCTTGGAATGATAAAAATATTAGTGAAAAATTCTAAAGACATTAAAAAAAGTTATGAAACTCTACAGAATAATTTAGAACACTTTAGAATGTTCTAGAAAACCATAGAAGGCACTAGAAGATTCTAGAAGATTCAAGAAGGTTCTAGAATACGATATAAGATTATAGAATGTTCTAGAAGGTTATGGAGATTTTTCTAAGACTAGACCATTCTAGGATTATGTAGAAAGTTCTAGGAGATGTAAGATATTTATATGTTATATAGATTTCTCTAGAATTAAAATATTAACCTTAGGATTAAATTGATTTCCACCATCGATTGAGGATGTGGAAAGCTATAAATAGGTGGCTTTGGCCATTTGGCAATGTAACCCAAGAAAGCTAAGCATCCTAACATCTTGTAAAGTATTCTCCAAGCCAATAAAATTCTCTTTTCAAGTATTTAAAACGTAAGTTCTCTTCTTTCCTACTTGAAGCATACTTGCCTTATTCTTCTTCCACCACGCTTAGCTTGCATCTTCAAGAAGTTTAGGCTGACTTAATCACTCAAGCGTGTCTAAGTATCGCACGAGCGAGAAGAAAGAGTGAGTCTGTGACACTTTGCATCTATCATTAACATTTCACATTTAGCCTTTCTCCCATTTTCTTTAATTTTCTGCGTCTTTATTTTTCCGGTGCTTCGGGTCCTTCATTCAATCAATGTCTTCAAATATAATCGATTCCTTTCGTCTCATTAACTTTATCACATATTAATTTTTACGTAAATTTAAAACAATAATTTATAAAAATATAAAATTATTAAAATAACAATTTTACATTTAAAAAAATTAATTTTACGTTTGTTGGGGAACTTAAGATGTAGAAAAATAATTGTGACTTGTAAAAATTAAAATTTTCAATATATTTTAAGATAGATAATTTTAAATTTTAAAAGTGAAATTTAATGATACAAGTGAAATATTATTTTTATGATTATAACACAGTTTTACATTTTTAGATAAAATAACAATACATAATAAATATTTTTTTAACTGTTAATATATAATAAATGTTTAATGATATAATGTGATAAAATTAAAAAACAATTATATGAATTTGAAAGTTAAAATTATATTTAATGATTTATAATTCAAATTAACCCATAAGTGATGTAAACAACTAAACATCCCACGTGCACCTCAACTTCCTCAACCATTTTTTAAGAATTTTTTCTTGTGAGATTTGGGCAGAGAATATTCGAAGAATGTAGAAATTTGAATTAAAGGTATGAAGAATAATAAAAAAATTTATTCATAAGGACGAAAACAGAGAAAATTTTATTACCGAAGCTCAAATGATAATAGGGATAGGAATTGTCATATCTGAACCGTAATAATAACCGAACCATAACCGTATAAATAACTGTGAGGATCCCCAAAAAAATATCCACAAGCATCTATAGTATTTTACAAAAATTAAATATATATATATATATATCTATCTTATTATCAATATTTTAATCTATCAATATATATATATATCTATCTTACAAAAAATATATACTTTGACAGTTGTCTCGATGTTATAAACTCTCTTAAATTCAGAAGTTCTGAATTTTTTTGTTAAATTATTTGCATATCTTTAGGACGAGGTCGTTATATCTATAGTAATTTCCTTCAATACCAGTGCTTGTCTTAATATCCTATCCTCACTGCCTTGTCAAATGCTTTATCCAAATCGAGTGCATGCATTTCGCACTTTGATGTTATCTAGTCCAGAAGTAAAAGATTGTAGGATCCTTTGCCGGTACTTATTTTAATGTTATTTACTATTTCAAAATGACAAGTTTACTATGGTTTGCTATGCTTAGCACGTTAATTGTTGTTTATAAATTTTATTGTAGTTTAGAAGTTGCAGATGTTTGACATGCAGCAACCGTGGAGAAGATGGTAAAAAAGAGAAAAAATAAAAATTTATAAATATGGAAGACTAAATTTATAATTAAATTTTTTTATTTTAATGGTAAAAAAAGAGTGAATAAATAGTTTAGTGACTATATAGGTAATTTATTCATCTTTTTGCTGTGTCAAGTCAGCACACCGTCAGTTGTCTAACGACAATCAACACTCGAGTGATCAAATGTTTGAAAAACGAAAAAATAAATGACCATAACCATAACTTTTAATATTTAAAATCAGTGACTAAAAATGTACTTACTAAACATAAGTGATCATTTCAATAATTTACCCTGAAAATAAGTGGACATAATATTTTTTTGTAATATTTAAACTAGACAAAATTTTAAATTATAAATTAATACACGTTTAAGTGCGTTCGATTTTATAATATTTTTTAAAATGTTACTATTATAATCATGCAAATCAATTTACGATTCAATCGGTACACGACGATATTATTTTTGAAATAATACCTTTATTTATAAAAGACAGTATAGCATTTATCCCATAAATTTGATATTATCTCTAACTTTAGTCTCTATTTTTTTTGTCTTTACTACTTCAGATTTGAATTTTGATCGTATTGATGAGGTGGTATTATGTAATTTCATTTAGTAATATAATTTTAAAATGTCATATCATAAAAAAAATTTATTAGTAAAATCGTCAAATTCAAGATTAATATAAAAAAATAAAAATCAAAGATTAAATTAAACTTTATCCTAAAAAGATAACAGTGCCCTTTAAGTATTTCGCAGTTAAACTAATTTCACTCGGTGCCAAATGGCAATGAAGGAAAAAGTCCAAAGAAGAAGGTCCACCAATAATTTTACACGTCATTAAATTCATAAATTGGAGACTGAAAAATAATAGCTTGGTGCTTTGATAAGAACAAAGTGAAATCAGATAAATCAAAATGAAAACCCTAATTCTATAAAGGAACGAATTAGTGAAGAGTCGGAACCAGAAATCATTGAGGCCAAAAACAGGGTTGTTTACAAAGGTTGGTGCTGCTGGTATATCAAAAGAGGGTTGTTGCGTCAATATACAGTTCTGATGCGGCAAATCGAGGATCAAGACTTAGCTCTGCGAATTGGAGACTGAACTGGCTGTTTACAAAGGTTGGTGCTGCTGGTATATCAAAAGAGAAGCTGAATTGATGTAGGAGAATTTCAGACTGAAACTAGAGAATGAATTAATAATGTTTCATGTTCGTTTTTATTATCTTAAATCGACATATTTTAAAATATGTTTATTTTTTATTTAAAAAATTGGCTCATCTGAAATTAAAAAAAAAAAAACTCATCTAAGTAGCACAAGCTGATAAAACAAAGTCAAAGAAAATCGACATAGATCAACGGTAAAGGGGTGATTAAATTCCCAATTGAGTAACAATAACGAAGTCGAAGATGGCTTACTTTCCTCTCTCCGCTCCAATTCATCATTTTAGGGAAACTCCATTTCGATTACTTTCCCCTATAAATAAGGCTTAAATGTGTAAAATATCTCAATTTTTTATTTAAGATTTTAAACTATTTTTTGACCCAATTAAGTGCTTAAAATTTTAATTTTGGTCTAAATAAGTGTCTAACTTCATTGTGAATTTGGGTTTTTTTTTGCTACGTGTCAATTAATGACCGAGTATTGTTTTTTCTTTAAGTTTGGCATATATTTTATCCAAAAAATAATTTACACACCTAAATAAAAAAAATAAGATACTTTAGGCATCTATTTTATATTTAACCCTTTAAATAAACAATATATGAAGATGCATTCCTTTTACTTGGGTATAAATAAAACGAACTTGAACAAATAAGGTTGTATTCATATTCTGTTAGTGTTTGTTTAAATTTTTAATATCGAATCCGTTTGTTTACTTTTTAAAGTGTTCATGTTCGATCGTGTATCGCACAAGTTCATGTTCGTTTAATGTTACTAATCTATCCAAGAAGCAGTATTAGCACCATAAAAATCTGGCTCTTGAGACGAGCATTGATCATCTGAAGTAGGGTACATGGAAACCATTTCCTGTTTCCTTTGTGATATCTGATCAGTGATCTCTACTGCTTGACTATTTAGTACTTTGCCATGATCTCCAGCTTCTTCTGTTTTTATCTCATCTTTTGTATCTGGTTTTTCCTTCTGCTGTTGCTGTTGTTTTACCTTTAGGATTTAAGCTTTTCTTTTTTGTTACTTCAGAGAGGATTTTTCCTTCTTAAAAATGGGTTCTCCAATAGTTCTTTATGTCATTATCTGTTCTCCCTGGCAAGTATCTTGCAATTGTAGGTCATCTGTCTCATTTTTCACATACAAATTAAACACCATAATCATAATATATATATATATATATGCATGCATGCATGCATGTGTGTATAGTAGTTAAATTGTACCTGCAGACCTAGTACTGAACTCCATCTTCCTTCTCCATGCAAGTTAACATACTCAGTAAGCAGCTTATCTTCCTGAGGAGTCCAAGGACCTTTCCTCAACCCTATTTTTGGAGCTTCCCAACCCATCATTCTTACCATTATTACAACCTTTTTTTTTTCTTTTTTACTTTCCACTACTTCCACTTTGTAAAAAAATTGTTGTCTCCAAATTGTATGACACAAGTTCTTAGCGTAGCCCTCTTATATATCTCTCTTCAACCATGCCGGTTCAATGTTTTCCCTTTTTAAAAAATACATTTGCTGATCTCATTAGGAAGACATGATCTTTGAAACCAAATTTCAGCTTGAATTCCTTCTTTGTGGTGTCCTTCATATCCTCTCAGTTTAGTACCCGTACGTGTTACAAATAGGCAATTGTTGTTTCTTAAATGATCGTAATTCTGAACTACATTGTCATGTCATAATAACAAGATTGCCATAATTTTACTCTTTTTAGGCTTAGTTTGAAAGGTGAGGTTTTAAATTTGAAATGTGTTCAACTTAGGGTTTTATTTTTAAGAAATGATATTTATTAAGTACGATATCGAATTTCAACATTTATATCGTATTATTATTAATTATTAATGATATTTCTTAGTTGTGAGAAATGGTTGATTTGATAGTAGTGAAAAAGATGTAAAATAAAAGTAGCGGTGTTGGTGTTTTGAGTTCTCCTTGAAAGGAGAGTAATTGGCTAGGCAATTTGATGTTGGTTAGGCGTACGATTTATTGTTTTCTTCACTATTTTCGTTTGCCTTTTAAGTGGTTCAAATCTATGGTTACTATGTGATATTAATTTATTAAATATCTTTTTAGGAAGTTTCCAAACTAAATGTGTAGTGATTAATTTAGAATGAGAGTTATGGTTTGAGGATGAAATTGAATGTTTAAAAGTTTATGGACCAATTTAGAACGAGAGTCATATTTGAGGACGTGTGGTGCAATTGCCTTCTTGTTCGATCACCGCCGCCTTCGAGGCGAGCAAACTCCCGATGAGGTATCATTCCGTTTTCTCTCTGTTAGAGGAACAATCACTCTTGTACTAATGTGCACACTGCAGAGTGGAATATGTTCAAACGCATAACAAAAATTCCGTTTGTTTCTCTTTTGCTTCAGCTGGAAATGGAGGATGATGAGATCGATGAAATGCTGCACCAAACCGGTGGAACCGATGCTTTCACAGTGTTCTCATTTGTGTGAAGGCAAGTTTTAGCTTACAGCTCTTAGCACTTAAAGGGCAGAGTTATTGTCTGATTATGTAGATGTTAAATGTACATATATAGACTCATGTCCACGGAGTGTTGTGGACTTGCTCTGGTTCTGCATTATCTAGCTCTTCCTTGAAGAGATTTTATGGCTGCTGTTTTACTTAACGAGATGGGATTTTTTTAAAAAATGTTGCAAATTTGTTTGAATTTTGAACTAATTTCTTGAACAGAGATTTTGTTAATCTTTTAATTTACTTGTAACAGTAACTTGGTTAAAGATTTTTCAAAATTTTATTATTTTTAATTAATAATGTTACATATTTTTTATTTCTAGTACTATCCTTAAAAATATTTATTGAAATGATATAATTGTGATTTTTTTTATTTAAAATTGTTGTAATTTACAATATGCTTTTTTTTTAAATGGCTCATCTAAGTAGCAAAAGCTGATAAAGCAAAGTCTAATAAGTATAATTGGTATTATGTAAAAGAAAGATTATTGTATTTTCTACATAAATCAACGGTAAAGTAGTGATTAAATTCCCAATTAACAACAAAAATGAACAAAACTAATAATATTTTGTTAATAATAGTATTAACATCAAACTCATGCTGCATGGTTTTATCAGTACAGTGAATGGAAATAATATGTCCGGTAAAAAAAATTCAAAAAAAGATAATACGCAGACATACTGTTCATTTTTGCACAAATTTCAAGCAAACAATACCACTATGAATTGGAGACCTTACTGATTACAAAGGAAACAAACAAGTGCAAACAAATGCTTACAAGGTAGGGATGGATATTAAAGACCATTCTTTTTAACTGATAGAGGCCAAGACAATCTCCTTTGGCTAGTACCATCGTCTGGATCAAAGTCCCCCACCTCGCTATTTTCGTCGTCTGCTTCTTGGTGTTCAATTTCTTGGCTTCTTAGGCTTTTGATAGCCATGTCGTCAAAACTTGTTTCGTTTTTCCAAGCGGGTGGAGTCGAGGGATCCTTGGCTGGAGTTGTTGACAATGAGGTTGCAGAGTTCCCCACTCTCAGATTTTGAAGCGTTGCAAACGACTCCCTTGTTGCAGACATGGCCTCGAAGAATCGGGTGCAGGATGCTAAAGCAACGGGAATTGGACGGAGCATCTCCTGAGTGAGGAAAAGAAGAGCATCAGATAAGACGTGCAAGATGTCATACGTGCATGTGTGTGCGTGTGTGTGTCAAAATGTATATTTAAGCCTACCCCCCAAACTGAAGGAGGCTCCTTAAAGTTCTGGCTCCATTGGAAATCAGTAACAGCCGCTGTCAATGCACCATAATCACTTGCAGCTTTCATTAGTAGTTCCGAAAATTGTTTCTGCACAAATCCAAGTAAAATGGCCATTAGCAATGAAAATAATTTTTTTTCTCTCACATATGGAACTAAAACAACCAGCAACCCGTTTAAGGTTGAAAGCATAAATCTGATGTTCATTTATTTTTATATCTTGATTCTTGTCCTCTTCTATCTTTCAGCAAACTAATAAATTAAGACTTTGTTATTTCGCATTCATATTCTACTAGGTTCTTACCCAATGACTTGGTGCATATCCAAAATAACTATAGTAGTTAATCTAACTCTCTTCTGATCTTTCATCATAAACACAGAAAATCACACAAGAGATCAGATTTATCATATCTAATTGTAAGGTCATGAAGTCCTAAGAATCAACATGTCCAATTTTTGAATGATTAAGTTTCCATGTAAAATTGCATAAAATCTGAAAATTTGGAACTCGATGTGGAATATGTTGGTTCACTAGTACAAGGCAACAAACCAGGTAAATACAAATTGTGGACGGGAGGAGGGAACAAAAGATAGTTCAAAAGATTAACCGATCATTCAACCATGTCATGTATACACATTCTATAACCTAAAAGTACTTGGTCCGCAATCATGTTTGGAAGATTAAGAAAAAGTTTTTTTCAGGTGAACATCACCATCTATGAAAATTCTGGTTCATGAAAACAAACCTAAAATGCATGAGGGAAGTAGCAAACTAAGTTTCTAGTTCTACTATAGTAAACTTTCCGGATCCAAATTCAATAGCTCAGAATCTAAAAGCACGAGAACAAAGAGGTTATATGTGTATGCAAACATCCCAAGGTCAAGGAAAACAAGAACAAAAAATCTCTTCTTTCTTTTTGTGTGTGTTTGCTTATGTTAAATTAGACCACAGATGAGAAAACCTGATATTCTGCTTCCACCGGAATGCAATCCAGGGAATACGGTTGTTGCAGACGAGCTATAATTCGATCCTGCCAAAATAATGAAGAGGTGAAACATAGTCAAATAAATGGAGTCATCTTGGTTGTGTGATCTGAAAAGTAAGAAAATAATGTGCAAGGGAAAAAATAATATTTTCTTGAAGCAACCATCATAAGCTATGGACAAATTTCAGATTACTGTTCCCAAAACAAATTTCTTGGGACAAAATGGATAAGCAAATGACAAGGTCCTCACAAGGGAATCATACAAACAGGTCGTATAGTCTGACTTAGTAAGAATGGGAGTTATAAAACCAGACATAAAACTTAGTAAGAATGGAAATAAAATCTCACTCATCTTCATAACCCTATCGACAAAGTAAAATGATAAAAGGAATTGCTGCAGAAAGTAGTGGAGAAGAAAAATTTTAAACCACCTGTAAAATGGAAGTCATGCGCTGCATATATGAGCGTGCATCTATAAAACTCGTGAAAACGACTATCATGAGGCAATCCAAACAGTAGCGTGCTAAAGTACACAATAAGAAAACCTGAAATTACCTTATTTTGAATAACATCTTTCAATATAGTAGTAATCCTCGCCAGGGTTTCACACTTCTTTTCCATTTCACTCACGTGCGTAAGGTGGGCAACATTTTTATCATCCTATAAATACCATAAAACAGGACAATTAACACAAATAGCATACATGCAGGTAAAGAACCTGCAATGTGCTTGAGACAATTAAAACAAATAGCATACAAGCAGGTAAAGAACCTGCACTGTGCTCGAATCAGCTATATTAAGTTAGCAAATATACATTGCTTTTATACAAAATGCTTCTAAATTTTATTTAAAATATTTTTAAATATATACTAAAAAATGGGTAAAAATTGAATAAACATATTATGCCGAGGTGTTAAGTGTGTGTTTGACTGTTTTCTATTCATTTATTACTGTCTTAATCGAACAAATCAGTAACTGAGCTGCTCTTTTGTTTCGTTTTTAATATAAATCCAACCCTCTTAAATACTCTAGAGTTTAATTTCATCTGGCCAATATTAAACCTGTAATACTATTCAAAGTCCCAAACTATAAACCTTACAAGAAGTAAGAAAGCGATGTGGTAAATAAACCGGGAAGGTTACCTTTCGGCCTTGGAGTTCGACTTGCAAATCTGCTATTTTTCTCTGTACAGTGGTTAGCTCTCTTAATACCTTTATCAAGTCATCACCCTTTTCTCCAGTAGCAGATGATAAGTTTTGCACGTCTTCCTATAGAAGAAAAACAACATTATCTGTGATGCAATTTCAACATATCCATCCATCAATTTTC